>JBCJKH010011622.1:0-52793 GCA_039877255.1 Loriculus beryllinus | reverse complement strand
TGGTTTAGTGTGAGGTGTCCCTGCCCATGGCAGGGGGGTTGGAACCAGATGATCTTAAGGTCCTTTCCAACCCTAACGATTCTATGATTCTAAGTAAATAGGCAGATGTCATTGTATTCTTGCTCCTTTTCCACCCCTCACTTCTTAGAGAGATGTCAGAATTTCCTTGTCTAAACAGGGAAGGCTCTGACAGAAATTGAGTTCTTTATGGATTTGAAAATTGTCTGATTGGAAAGACTTTAATCCCAACACCTACAAAACCTACCTCTGGCATGAAGTTACAGATACATAGGCCACTTCAGCGGAAGCAAGCCAGACTGCTTAGAGGCTTATACAACAAGCAGCATTGATGTTTGTTTTCACAAAAGCAGAGGATACTGCTTTTCAGCTGCAGGGAAAAGAGGAAAAGAGAAGAATGCCTTTAACTGTTTTAATACAATAGATATAGATGGGACCAGGCCAAAACCCAAACAGGCACCCCAGAGCTTTAGCATGCAAGTATATGAAAGTTTGGATGCAAAGCCTTGGTTTGTTTCTCATCTTTCTAATTGGAGAAAAAAAAAAAAAAAAAGAAACACAAAAAGAACAGAGTTCAGACTATTCCAGACATTCTGACAATTAAAAATTCAACTCTGATTTTAAAGTCCATCTGTAGCTGGAATATTTTTAATATACCTAAGCAATGCACAACTAAGAAGTTAACTTGAGGAAGGCCTGCCTTTTAAAGGCACTAATGAAGTTTCACACACAAGCTGGAGACACCCATTACCTTGTGGATATTAATATTTGAGACAACCTAGCTCTTCCTTGAGCACAATGGCATTTCAGAACACTTGGATGCATAAAAGGCGGTGTTTCTTGGCCTTCAAGTTGGATCAGAGCATGCCTGAACTGCCTATTTTGACAATGCCCGCACACAAGAATTGATTTATTGCTGGTAGTGCTTTGTTTTATTTTGCCTATAGCAAACATCAGAGTACTAGATGATTTCTTGATAGATAGATAGCTGTGGGGACTCACTTTGCCTTCTTCCTCTCGTGGGAGTTAACTCTTTGCTGATGTTATTTTAAGCAATACATTGGTATTGATGCCATACAAAATATTAAGCATCTGGTTAAAAAGAAAAGCAGAATACCCTGGAGACAAAGAGGCCTGACAGAGATAAATGCTATTTAGTAACATAATAAGACAGGAGTGTAGTGACTCATACAAAATATGCATCATTATTTGATTGAGAATGAGAAAACCAGAATATGGAGCACTTAGTGCTGGCCTACCCACTTTATTCAACACAGCTTAGTAGGAACAAAAAATTCTAGCTAAATGAGTGGTACCCTGTTTTATAAAGGATTTGCTGTTGGAGAGAAACATTTCTCAACATCAGAGGTGGCCCTGAAAGTGAATCACTCTCACAAGTGACCTCTCCCCCCTAGGGCACAGGTATGAGCTTTGCATCCTCACTACCCAGGCACACATGCTCATGGTGTGGCATGCGTGCATGGACAGGGACTGGCTGACTTGCTACATCTGAATTTTAAGAGCCAATATATGTACTAATTCAAGTATTTAAATAATGACTGGTTTGCTGCGATATTCTCTTGAAAGAAACAAACAGAAATAATGAAAATTGAATATATTTGTGAATTCATTATTTAAGTAAAAGAAGTTTAGATTAAAGAGGAAGCCTGAATGCCCTTCAAACTGTGGCACAATATGACAGCTATGTAAATAAACTTCGAAGAGCAGCTCCAAGCCATTCAAGTGACGATATTTTCCCTTGAGATACATTCAAGTGAAGATATTTTTCCTTGAGATACATTCAAGCCTTCTGAAATAAGTTTCCAACTGTTCAACGACCAAAGTTGTTCATTCAGAGAGACAAATACAAAAACTTGACCAAAGCACAAAGTACAATGTGCCCTTCTTTGACAACATCTATATAGAAAGGATGCTTTATTTAGAGGATTCAGGAAGCTAAAGCGTTGCTTTCTATCAGCTCGCAACCACAGAGCAAGCATCAGGAAGCACACAAAAATGGGCTTACTATTCCTACGTGGAACAAGTGCCAACGGTTACACCAAGCTTGCTTTCAACATTGTAGAGCTCACTGCCAGCCCCCACACACTTGTTAATCAGGCAGTGTCTCCTGGGGTTTCTTTTCTGCTTGGCTGCCTAAAAATGAAGCCTTTCCCAACAAAATAGACACACACACATACCTTGTTTAAATTTCTCTTTTGAGGGCCATCATGAGACTTCAGAAGATTCAAATCTGAAAACACAGGAAAAGAAGTGAATCATCTCTATAGGAGGAAATGAAAAAAATGAGAAAAATAGTCTTGGCAGTCCCGGGGTAACAGCTGGACTTTATGAACTGAAAGGTATTTTCCACCCTAAATGATTCCATAGTTCTAACTTAGGGATGATGTGCACTGCCCTTTCTGGTTTAGGGGAAGAGCTGCTGCTGGGCATACCTCCAAAGATACTACTGGATTCAAGCAAGGAGACAGAAGGAAAAGCAGCTCTTCTCAGGAGACCCAATCCTTCCTCATGACTGCAGGGGACACAAGATCTTCACCTTAGGCCTATTCCAGCCTTCAGATGGGTAAAATGGATTGAAAAAAAACACTTTAAGAAGGTGAACACCAAGTCAACAGGCTTTGGGTAGCTGGCAGTGCATTTCCAGAGAAGTCATTCAGGGAGGTCTGGAGGCATTAAAACCCAGTTAAAGTAGTAACTCCTTTCACCCCTCTCTAAAAGCACAGCACCAAATATCTGATGTTTCTCAGAAATATGTTGGGAAGGAAAAATTACAGATCAGGAAAGATTTCTGTTTTTCTACTGATTACTGTGTCAAAAAATTATGGGATAGGGAGGTACAGGAAATCCACTTTGACATCTTACCATGCTCTCCCCTCTGATCAGCACTGGTGCATCTGGGTTGGATCCTTCTTAAGTCTCTTACTTTGACCTGCCTCAGATGTGGATTACTTCCTAGGATACTGCAGAACAGTTTAATTAGCACAACCAAAGGACGGTGGTTGGGATTCCAATTAGGCAGAAAATGTCTTTGAGGCCAAGATTTGAGGTTCATATGACCAATATTTCAAACTGATTTCATGCCTAGGTGCAGGAAGTGCCCTATATGGGATATATTATCAATAGATTTCTGTCATCTCAGCCCAATTGTGTTTGTTAAGTCAGAGCTTGAATAGGATAAGAATGGATTAATTAGAAACAGGTTTGCTTTTGGTTTTGTTTTGGTTTGGTTTTTTGTTTGTTTATTTTAAGGAATATGGGATTATGGACATCATCAAAACACTACTGCACATTTGGATCCCCAGGCTGGAGTTTCTCTCTTCCTACTGGTCCAGAATGCAACAGACTGAAACAAGAATCTTGTTTTAAAGCGTGTTGAATCCTGAACTGCTAAATTTACCTGTAACTTAAAATGCAAGTCTGCACACTAATCACACGGAAATGCCTGAACTGCTTTTTCACTTATGAATGCCTCATGGACTTACCTCTGTCCCCCACCACACATCAATATTTGACATTGGGTGTCAAATGGTTTAAGTTGTGAGTCACAAGACACATGATACCAAAGAAGTCTGCATTATGTCCATGCCTTGTCCCTGAGGAGTTGGGGGTTTCTGTTTGGGTTTGGTTTAGAGTTTGTTTAAAATGTTCCTCATTTGGGTGCCTTCCTTAAATATTTTAAAAGTTAGCATAACACAGCTGAATCCTGGAAGGCTGAGATATGCAATTTCATATCCTTTAGCATCATAATATTTAAATGGACAAGTGATGTGCATACTTAAAGAAATCCCTGTTTCAGTGCTATACAAAAAACTGTATCAGCGAAACGATCTCCTCTTTCTCAGCAGCTCTTTAAGATGCTTCACGTCTTCATAGTAGCTGAACATAGAAATAGGGACATGCTTAGGAAATTAGATTTCAGCTAATCTGTAGACAACCACAAAGGAGTGCATTGAAAAAGCAGAATCATTACCCATTGTTACCATGTTGCCAATCTGAAACAGGAAAAGTTAGCAGAAGTTATTCCACTAGTGAAATGGGGTTTTGTTTAAAAGGTGCAGAAGAAATGCATTTTGTTAACAGGCAATAAGCAAAGAAACTGTTGGAATTAGCTAATAAGAACAAAATTTTAAAACTCATCCAGACACATTTAGCACCACACTTGGTATCATCCCCTCAACTCACTGCAGTAACATTAAATCGCTGGCTGAAAACAGGTGGTCAAGTTTCCTGCTATCTGACATCAGCACAATTAGCACCTCTGTTTCACAAACCTGGCTTCACCTGTGGGACCTGCTATCTTTTAGTGGCAGGCACATAAATATACAAACAGGTGATGTTGTTCCTGTTGCATGCTTATTATTCAATAGCTGCAAGTGCTAAGAACGTGCTTTCAATATATATATGGAGCAGGACTGGATCATATCAGGACACAGGCTAGATGGAAACTCACCCACAGATTTACTAGAGATAGAATGTTTTAATGAGACAATGAGAGTGTAAAATCAAAAAGAAGTACTGAAAAGAAAAAAAATTGTTAATTTTTATCAATTCTCTCATTACAGTACAACTTACTATCTGACCTATAGGGAAAAAAATACTTCCCATGGCAACCAGAGTCTCTAGAAATCCCCTGAACTGCACCTCTGCTGGCTGGGGCCATGTGGCAGCGGTCTGATAAAGCAAAAGGGGAATAGGCAACTGCTTCCATGGGCACAACAGAATGGAGCAGAGCCCCAGAGCTGGACCACTCTTCAAGACTATGAAGGTGGCAGATGATGTGGCTCATTCTTGGAGTCATTTATGTTACAGTAATACAGGGCATAAGAAAGCAAAACTAAATCAGCATTTCTGCAGCATGCCGACACTGTGATGGACCCAGGCCTCCTTCCACCATGCGCTGCCAAGTCACTGCTAATCTGCAGCACAAACTTTCATTTTGTCCTCTCTCATCTCTTCCTGCCCATTACCCTTGTTACCTCCTGCTTTCAGTATCTTCATCAGCGGCAAGGCCACTCCATCCTTCCATGGCAGAAGCAGTGTCTGCTGCTGCTTTCTGATGTTTTGTGTTCCTCCTTTCCAGCCCTGGCTCTTGCACACTACCTACAAACATCAAGGAATGCAGAGGGTTTTGGAGAAAAGAAGCCCTTCTGCAGCAGCAAGAATCTTTCAGTGTATTTTGATAGATAAAAGTTTCCTTTTGGCTATATCATCTGAAAAACTGGTTTATCCCCTATTCCAACAGCACGTGAGCACCGGATTAATGAACATATCCTGAAAAACTCCATGTGAGAAAGCAAACTTTTACCTGAGTAGGGGACAGCACTGGTGAGAAATGGACGAATGGAGATACCTGCAAAGAGACGTACGAATCTAGCCACTGAGGTATTGAGGAAGACTTATTTTGTGAACCAGCTGAGCTCTTGAAGCACTTGCAGAGATCAACGAGACATCAGTGCTTAACATGCCTATCTACCCTTTGAAGAGCCTGAGAGGTTCCTTCCTGAATGTCAAATGCTATTGTAAAGAGCAATACCTGATGTCTCCGGAGGCAGTGACAAGGAACAGGATGTGGTCTTCAGGTCCCAGGTTAGCTCAAACCACAGGGCAATCCATGGCACTAGGAAACCAGTTTGATCTCATACTTTAAATCACACAGATACAACAGGGGAAGATGAGATGCTTTGTTTTAAATGCATCCCATAGAAAGAGAAAATGCAGACTTGGCTGAATCACGTAGTCCCCTACAGACAAATTCAAGTTATTAAAGTTCTTACTACAAATCTTCCACATATAGTTGCAGTATCTGTTCATCAAAACAAGTGCTCAAAACCTCTGCAGAATCAGAGGCAGACAGCCCAGAAGGAACAAGCTATGACAGGTCAGGGACAGGATGTTGCTCCACAGTAAATATTCCCCCAACAAGTTACATATGTGGTGCAGAACCACAGAAGGAGTACAGGGATTGCTGTGGTTTATTTTGTGTTACAAGTTTGCACTTTGATTTTTACAGCTAGCATGGATGTACAATGCTTTTTGGTTTTTTTTTCTGGATGCTTGAGTTCAGAGAGTTTGTATTACAAGGTGGCAAATCCTACTGAAAGGCTGTCATTCACATGGCACTGAATGACCTCCTTCATGTGAGAGGTGCAGCGTTGGCTAAGCCAGGACTTTGAAAACTGCAGCGTTTGCAGTGTACTGAGAAGTACACACATCCCTCCTCATAAAAAGAAATCATAGGTTGCTGTGCAGAGAAAATAAACTTGTTTTTCTTCAGATGTCAAACTAATAACTCGTATTTACTCTTCTGAGTGTTGCAGTACCTTGGAACCCTCATCAGTCATTAGGATCCCAATCTGCTAGACACCATGCAAACAGTCCAGGCAGCAATTTAGCCTCTACATAAGACCTCAAGTAGGGTCTTTCATAAGGGCTATGAAAGCTGAAAAATTGGTGATCAGATGCACATGTTTGGTCTATGAAATGGGAATTGTTACCATTTTCAATGGGCTTTTATTCAGGTTGTTCATCTGGGTGCGGTGCCCACTGGCCTATTGCGGACACCCACGTGCATGCATGTTACAAAGCCTCATCTGCTGACAACTTCTTTACATCATCACATATCAGTTTAGGGGTTTCAAAGGGGATGTTTTTGTTCCTGATCAAAACGCACACACTTGCTACAAAATTTTTACACTAATTTGCAGAAAAACACCAGTGTATCAGTAAATGCAATAATGTTAACACAAAGAGATATCCCCAGAATTAAAAGTAGGGTTTAACGAGAACACCCAGCAAGGATAAAGGAGCCAGCTTATTGTTTCTAACGAAGTTAAAGATTAATGTGAAAGATCATAAACAGAGAACATGAGGAATCACATGTGGTTAGTATTGTAAACAGCATTAGCTATGTATGCCACAAAGCTCAGAGTAAATGAGGTACAAAAGGGAGGTCTTGGATGCTCTTAACTAGTAGCAAATCAGCTACATTTCATTATTCTACTGATGCTCTTAGTGGAAGTATATTCAACTCATTTTTAAACAAGTATTTTCTGTACCCAAATGGCAAACAAATCACTGATTAAATAGAGAGATAGCGTAACCAGATGATTTGCATCTAACTAACTGCACCTCAAGTCATATAATTATGCATTGTAACACCACTGTGAAGGGCTTGAACTAAAATTCCCCAAAGACAGAGATAGTAATTGCTGCAAAATGAGGTTACTAATTTATTTTTTAGTATCACCCCCTAAGGGATTCTGTGATGCCTGAAGGTCCCCAGTCACCAAAACAGGAGTAAATTTCACTCTAGCCTTTGACATATTTTGTGTTTATTATACAAAAGTGTTTTCTGGTGTTTTTTTTCTCTCAAAGCTTTGTGCATGAGACATTTGCTATGGAAACCAAGGGCAGACAAGACCAGAGCCACAGTAATGGTCTCCTAAGTCCTTGTTGCTTGGCCTTCACACTGAGACACAATAAACCCACTGCCTGCAATTGCACTGCTGGCAGTAGTGTTTGCCTCCCAGCCCACCAGCTCTGCAGCACACAGCCTCGCTAGTAGACATGCAGAACAACACCATTTCCACGTCCACAAAGGACTCTTCTCTGTGCTTCCTCAGAAGAGCACAGGGGGTAAGAGAACAACTCCCAACCTGCACAATGGTGACGGCAGGCAGGAAAGGCAAGCTGTGACTGCTCTTGAACAAGCTTAAAAATTGTACTTATGTGACAGTTCTTTGGGAGAGGGAGGCACTACTAGTCATAGCTTGGATCAAACACAGGAAAAAAATGAAGTATGACTTGGTGTGGAAAATAATGCAGCTTAAAGCACTTTTTTTCAGCATTTATTGATGATCATTCAATAACATTTGTTTCTAACTACTGCGTATCCTCTGAATGCACTCTCTGTTAAATAAGCCTCCCCCATTCCACTGACCATCTTCAGCCCTGCATTTGAGGAGTCAGCTTCCAGCCTTTGCCTCAGATCTGCTGCCCAGCCCAAAAATAGCTGTCCTTAAAGTTGTGGAAAAGAGGGAGAGAAAGAAATCTTGAACACCCAGCTGGTGAATATTCCTAATGTTGACAAGGTCCAAATAATCACATCCCCAATGCTCAGTTATATCTATTTGCTACCCACGCAACAGATAAGTCTTACATAGTCAGACGCATATAAGAAACCTCTTGAGAAACAGTTCCAAGGACTGCCTCAAAATGAAATCATCTCCTCCTTTCCAGCTTCCACAGGCTGGTCTGTCTCTGACCAGTCCAAAATTACAGACTGAGGTGTCTAGAAACAGGAATTCCATCCAACTTGTGCTTGCCCTGGGATGATGAGATAGATTAAGTTTTTCCAACCTTCCCTCAAATATATCCTACCAGGGAGCTGCCCCACACTGCAGCCAGCTATGCCCTTGGAAGAGTGGGAATGTCTTTTCCAGACCCTTTAACAGTATGATTTCAATGTTAAGTAACAGTCAAAGTGGTGCAGGGGTTAAGGCTTGAAGCTTTTCTCTTGGAGAAGAAAAATGAAGAGCAAACCAAACAGTGGCTTTATTCCACTGTTTAAACCAAAGGTTGGCCCAGACCTCATGTAGGGGTGCAGTTCTGTCCCTTTGCCCAAAACAATACATTAGAGCATGAAAAGGTTCAGAGAATGGCAACAGTGGTAAACCAGCTTCCACTGAAATCAAACACCACCACCCCCCACCCCAAATGAACAAAAACCCCAAACCACACAACAAAAACACACAACACATAGTACATAAACATTCTTCACATCAGGACTAGCATGCAGAGAGTTTCCAGGGATTGATGTTTGCCACTCTCTGCTAATGCAACTAAGGTGCAGTGAAGCCACAGAAAGGAATCACACACAGTAAAAAGCAAAGATCCTTTGCACATCAGGCAGTGGATGGTCAGAGCTCCTTCCCCCAGGATGTGGTGCAATCCCAAAAGTTTATACAGGTTCATGGAGAGACTAGGAAAGCTCCTAGAAATCAGCCAAAAATGGCTGTAAACAGAGACACCTTATCCAACTCATGGTATTCCTGAATTGGCTAGAGGAAGCGTCACTGCATACATACCTTGCTGCTCCTCAGGCATCCACTTCTTGCTGGGAAACAGGATACTAAGCAAGGTGAATCCCCAGTCCATATAGGTGTCACCATTCTTGCGTTCCTGTCAGTACCAAAGAAAATGGCTAAACTTGAACTGGTTTTAACAATTCTGGTCTTAAAAGCATTTAACTTGCTTAAAAAGACTAAGTTTATAAAACAAGGTACAAAAAGTTTGGCATGCAGATTGCAGAGCAAAGCCAACTGTCATCATCTTAACTTACCCAAAGAAAATCCAACCAAATTAACACACACCCACTATATATATATTTGGACAGAGTCTTAATGCTACTAATGGACAGGCTTCTCCTTGGGATTTGTCCTCAGCCCCAGTGAAGCCTATGAGGAAGCAGCCAGGCTCTGCAGTGTGGTTTAATATTTCCATGCAGTGGGATTCGAACTGCTCTGTATGCAGACTGTTGGCATGCCAAATTCTGCTCAATGCAGTATCATGTAATCCTGATGAGTTTCAGCTGGGTTGTCTCCTTGCTTAAAAACAAAAGAAAATCCACAGAGATTTCAAGCTGCGTAAGAAATGCTTCCCACAGTAAAGCTTTCTTTTGGGCTTGTTGAAGGTGATGTCTGATTCCAAGGGTTGGACTCAAGCAAACACTAGAGTATCTTCTCATTGCCTGTAACACCACAAGTGAGAAATAAAGTGATGCCAAGGGCTGTGCCCTGCCAGCTCCCATACCAACCTGAGGTCTCAGATGTGCCATGGGAAGAAGAGCCTCATGAGTTTAGGATGTGTATGCAATATTGATCTCTGAAAGTAGAGCAATCCCCACCATCCCTCCCCTGCAAATCTCAGTCAGACAAAACTCTCCTTCATGCTTGAGTTAGAATTTAGCTACAGTAAAGACCATGAATCTCAGTTCTTTTTGTTTGAATAAGGAGAAACACTGTTGATATGCTGGCAGGGCAAGTTTGCCTGCCCTGCCTGCTCCTTTGTCACAGAAACCAGCTGTAGAGACAAGCTGTTTCTCTCAGATCGTTCTCTGTAATTACCTAGACTATCTTCTGTTTACCTTGGTGCAAACACCAGTACATGCAGAGCATGGAGCATGCACTTCTTTTACCTCCATTGGCAAAAACACAGAGTGCAGATAGAGAGATTAAAAGGAAAGATTTTTCAGCATTCTGTCTGAGCTGCTGTGGAAACCCCAGGAATTTGGAAGCAAGGATGTGCACAGGCAGATCTGGTGTGCTCCAAGCAGCTGCTGTCTTTGCCAGCTCATCTTCCAGCTTCATTCTTCCACAAGCCAAGAGGGAGAATGCGACATTATCAGCTCCCTTTAAGAAACGAATGATGAAATGAAGCATAGCACGGTTACATCACTGCAGAGCAGCTCCTCAACAAGCACAGCTCTTGAAAGCCAGCACTGCAAATGGGGGACTAAGGGATTCAGTTTCTGTTGCACTGGGGTTGAGATTTCTGGCTTGGGTAAGGAGGGAACCTTCTCTCTTTAAAGCAGTGAGCTGCTGCATTGTTTTGAGTCATTTCCTCCTGTGAGCAGTGCCTAGATTAGGCATGCTGCATACAGACATTTGCAGATCTGTCCTACCTCCAGTTTCCCCAGGTGACCACAGAGCCCCTGGTTTTGGCTTGGGGTGGCACACTTTACAATCCCTGATACCTGCCCAGTAGAAGTTTGGCCTAGTGGAAGTGCTCAAGACTTGCATCCTGATGGCCTCACAGAAGCAACTCCACCATTTATTAACAATCTAAAGATTGCCTGGGGATCTCTGGGACCTCTCCAGCTGTGATGGAGGGTGAGGAGAAAGGGTAACAGGGAGTGCTTGTTGCTCAGCATTTGCCTGGCCCGCTCCAGCCTGCTGGTGCCATCAGCTCTCTCACCTCTGAATTTGGTTGCTGCAGTGCTGGTCAGTCCTTGTATTAGACATGCCTGGACACAACAGGAGAGGGCTTCTCCTTGGTGAGACAAAACTGCTATGCTTATACTTTCTCACAGAGATGCTGTAATGAGCCCGACACTAACACAGACCAAGGAGGCACAGCTCAACTTCAATCAGACTGTGTCATTGAAAACCAAAAATGCAGTTAGCAAAATAGCAAGACTTCAGCCCTTTTTTTCAACCCTTTTACAGAAGGACAGACTAGGACATAGCCTCTGGTGTACCACTGCAAGGTTGGACTCTTCCAGTCTCTGTCCATGTTTCCTTCATTTGCTCAATGTGATTCCTACAGTCTCATCACTTGACCATTTTCCATCCTATATGATCACTGGGCTTTTCCCCTCTCCATTCTCTGTTCCTGGGCTTGCTCCTGCACAGGCAAAACTACCAACCAGGCTAGCACAGATCCAAAGCAGCAAGCTGTCAGTATTCAAATGAATGCCAAGGCAGATAAAAGCAGTTTGCCTGCTCTCTAACTGTACAGACAATGAAAGGCTGTAACAAGAGTCACTGACAACGTGAACAATCCAGCAGAAAAACATGATTCATCTTACAATACTAACTTCAGTTTTTTCACCCTTTCCTAGGCAAACCCCACTTTGGAGACTACGCTGCTGGAGTAAAGAAGTCTTCAAGCATACAACTAAGACAAAGCCCAGTAACTCTAGAGTATTTCCTTAAGCTCTCAAAATGAAGTTTTTTGTTTTCAGGTGTCAAATTCCCAAGGAGAAATATCCATCTCACTTACAGTTTTATTTCCTGAACTGTAATTTAGCTATTGAAAACAAAGCTGATGATACACATGGGAATTAAAGTCTTAAAAAATTATTGTTTTCCTGCTTCTTTTCTAAGAGAACACCCTATCCTAAGGTTATCAGATTGTTTTTTCTCCCATGGTGAGAAAAAAACCCTTCTGTCTGAAGACCAAGCTCTAAGGAACCATACTTGGTTTCCAACATTGCATCTAAGACAACTCTTTAAAGTTTTTTGAGGGAATACATCCAACACCACTATTTTCCTTTGACACAGGTAATCCTATGTGACTGCAAATAAATGTTTACTTTTCCCTCTTTAAAAGAGAGATACCTTACACAGAAACATTTTTCTTTTCCAAAGTTGATACTACCTCGTGATCCCTGGACTTGAGCTGTTTCTGGCACAACGAGCAGTTGGACCATTCCTGACATAAGCATAAACTTCTCTCCTGATCCTCCCTACTGGGAGACTCCTGGACAAACTTACTTTCTCCTCAAGTTCCTTTGACAATAGCTCTTCTTTGTTTTAGGCCAAATGGGGCTGGGGTTTAGTGTCTGACCATCTGGTAAGAAAAATAATGTTTTTATGTTGCTGTGGTCACCAAGTAGATTCCTAAAGAGATGTAGATTAGAATTAAATCATACTTTCAACAGAAATAAAAGCCTCTCCATGACACACTCATCAAATATTTGTAACCACCCTCCCACCTCCTATGCCACTTCACAACGACTTGGGGCTTGCTGTAAAAATATCCTGAGGGTGAGGACAAAAAAGGAGTTATCAGCAGGAATTCTGTTAATTGTCACTGAAAGCCTTTCTCTAGATCATTTCCTGTCCTCTGAATCCAGCTGGAAGAGCTCGCCGGCAGAAAGGCGGACACGCAATTGCACAGCCCAGCCACCCGCTGCCACACAAACGGAGGAAACAGCGTCCTATCATAAATCTGTCAGTCATGCACCAAATGGGTATCAGGAGGGCTGGGTTTTTCTTCCCTCCCAATTACCACTTGGCAGACACACAAAGGCAGAGTTTGGAGATAAACTCTTTGTATCATGGCTTTTTTTCAGTGGCCCATCCCACAGATTCGACTTCTCACAGAGCTGATGCCAGAGCAGTGAAAGAGGTTGGTCCATTGAGGAGGGGATCAGAGGGAGCTCTAGAAACCTTCCCGTAGCCCTGGTCTGCTGCTGGTCTGCAAGGTGAGCTTAAAAGATTTCTCCTTAAAAAATGAAAAAAACAAAACAAAACAAAAAAACAACCCAACTGAAAACCAACCCAAAACCCCAAAACCCATGAAACCACAAATGCAAACAAAACCAAACAGACCAATAACACCACTCGTCCCTTTAGGTTCTTGCAGTGGATGAACTAAAGGTCAATGGTACTAGAAGTATGAGGTTAATTTATTTAATGCAAGCTTATCGTTGTTTTGACATGTCCAGGCACATTCAAGAAATAGGTAAGTAGGTAGAAAAAAAATAAACAAAGAAAACATCTAAGATCTTCAGTAACAGAGAAATCACACCCAGACTCCTTTCTCCATGCATTTGGTCCTGCAAAAAAGTCAACAGTTGCCCAGTGTCCTTGTGCTTAACTACGGATAAAGAGGTACAGCCACAAAGTCAGCCAGCTCTGGTGAAGTCCACATGACAAACCAGGGGTCAGAAGGGAAATGGAGACACCAAGAGGTAGGTGGCAGGAGCTACAAAAGAAATTGGGGAAGCACATCCAGCATGTGGGCAAAAGAATTGCGGGCCAGGGGTGGACAGCAAGGTGTGAGGGAAAGCCCCTGAGCGTGGAAAGAGTAATTTAGGCAAAGGCTTTGGATGCTGGAGGTTGCCAGGCAGTGTCTGGGTGGCTGCCAAACAACAGGCATCCAGAAGAAAATAAAAAAATCACTGCTTTGGTGGTTCCTGCCCGGGGCAACTCAGGCAAAGGCAAATCCTGGCAGCCAAGGCAGGACTGAACCTTGGCTCCCAGTCCAGAGCCCAGCCAGGAGGTTGGTACCCTTGCCCTGCTTTCAAAAGGAAGCACCAGCAAACTTGTTACTATGGCAACTTTTAGAGCAATGACTGGTGCAGGAACAAATATTACGTATACAAATAAAAGCATTCAGACACAACAGCCTGAAAGGAAAAAAAAGAAATTAAAGCAAATAGCCAGGCTAGCATCTGCAAAAATTAGAGACTAAAGTAGGAGACCCATGGCTAGGTCTTTACATAAATAGTTTTGTTTCCAAAAGCTCTGAAGGGACAGCAAGAAACAACTTGAACTTCTCAAAAACTTAGCTACTTTTTCTGATGCCTCATCAGAGCATCAAAACGCGATGTTGAGATCTGGCTTTGAAAATGCAGCTCCACCAAGAGGGCTGCTATCTTTTTATAAGAACAGTTACTAAGCTCAGCTAAAGTTTTTTTTTTTGCATTATTTCATGCAGAATTTCATTTCAGGCAAGATACATTCATGCAAACTAAATTAGTTTGGTTTGCTCTCATCCCCCTAGGTTCAACACAATTTATAGTCGGGCTGATTCTTACTGTGCTGTACCTTAGTCTTTGAACAAGAGCATAAAGTAGACATGGGTCACAGTATGGTTCTTGGCCTCATCCTACATTCAAAGAACATTAAAAATCTCTACCAACTAAAGGATATACGTTTGTGCTTCTGTTTAGAGGAGATCCCTTATTGGAGACCTAAGAATGTGTCAGAGGAGCTGTGCAAGACTGGGTTCACTGACAGGCCTGAAAGGAATGTGCACGCACAGTCCTTTCCCCCAGTATCCTTGACTCCGGTCCCCTACTTACCTTAATGTTAAATTCACTCAAAACTTCAAAAGCTGTCCCCTCCCCTCTTCTTTTCTTATAATACCCTGATAAGCCCCAATAAAGACCTTTGAACACTTCAACATGAGTCATGCACATACTCACCAGGGTCTTGGAGCAAGTCTCAACCCACACTAAAAATCTGACAAATAGTTTTTCTTTGATTTCTGGCATATTAAATATTTAGGGATTACATTCAATCCCCTGTCAGAAGTCCTGGCTTCATCACTGATAAACTGTATGATTCTTCAAAGACATGGAAGCACACTTATGGCTGTCTCTCTGCAGAGACCTCAATAACTTCACAGCCATTGGTTTCACATGCAAGACAACACTTCTCCTGAGCTGTGGTTTCCCAGGTATCACTTGATTTCACCTGCAAAAGAGAGGAGATGGCATAAACTGAAAAAAATTGAGGTAGGAACTAAACCTCACAGGTAACTATGGGCCAACCCAATTGAAAGAAGCTATCGACAGTGTAATCAAATCACTACTTCTACTGTAACTATCAAAGGCTCTCCTTTATTTTAAGGAGAAAAATATTTTTAAAGTGATATTACACATTTCCCCCCCCCCTTTCTTTTGCTGATACTTCGCAACAGATGCAGCCTAAAGCGTGTTGAAGATTTTTATTCTGTCAAGTGTCCTTAGAAACAGCAGGAACAGTTTACCCAGATGGCCCTGAGGAACAGAGAAAACAGGTACTTCCAGGAACTAACCATCCACCTTGGCATCGTGAGGAAACTAAGCTTGTGTAGCCTGCCTGTCCCCTCTGAAAACCTGATCCTCTCCCCAGCCAAAGATGCCTGACTCCATTTGTCAGCCAGTTTAGAGCATTTGGGAGGGGAGGGATCTTAAAGACGCCTTGAAAATCATGTTCTTTAAAGGGGTTTTTTTAAAACTAGAAGTCAGGCAAAGGACAGAAATACAAAAGTGTGCTCCCACTGAGGGAAGGGAAGCCAAAACCAGGCCAGCTCAGCTCCTCGATGCCTTCCCCAGACAGTGTGGCAGAGGACAAAGCTGAGATCTTTATGACAGGTGGAAGGGGAACAACAGAAAAACCTGAAGG
Source organism: Loriculus beryllinus (assembly GCA_039877255.1). NCBI lineage: Eukaryota > Metazoa > Chordata > Aves > Psittaciformes > Psittacidae > Loriculus > Loriculus beryllinus. The sequence goes on along the minus strand of JBCJKH010011622.1, from coordinate 37,074 downwards.
AAACCAGACTCCGCTAGCTACATTGCTCAGACAGCAATTTGTTTAGTTACTTGCCCAAGTAAAACAAACAAAGGAAAACATCTGGGAGGAAAAATTGGTAAGAGGGAATCTGGCTGTAAATTTGCTTCAGATCCTCCATCAGTCAACAGCCTCTCAGTTTCTGCAATACAAGAAACGCACAGGGATTTCAGATGTGTCCTGGTTTAACCCCAGCTGATAACTCTGCACCATGCAGCTCTTCGCTCTCTCTCCCCCTTCTTCCCTCCCTGGGCAGGAATGAGGAGAATAAAAGAATGTAACTCCCACAGGTTGAGATAAGAACAGTCCAGTAACTAAAGTATGGTACAATACTACTATTACTACTACTACTACTACCACCAACAATAAGAGAAATAATGAGGGGAGAGAATATAAAACTAAAAGCTGGTGTTTTTCACTAGTTGGTGGAAACACTGCTGTTATCTTGTTGACCATATCTGTGAGGATCTGATGTCATTCATTTTGCCATTTTATTCCCAAAAATTGAATCTCCTGTGCAGGTCCCTTGACCTTACTCCGTTTTATGGCAAAACCGGCTTTCAGCAGGGTTTGGATTATTTTCCTCCCTTTCTCAAAGACTTCTTCTGCTGTATCACCCCACACAATAACGTCATCAATGTATTGCAGGTGTTCTGGAGCTTGCCCCTGTTCCAGTGCAGACTGGATCAGTCCATGGCAGATGGTAGGGCTGTGTTTCCACCCCTGGGGCAGTTGGTTCCAAAGGTACTGGCTGCCCCTCCAAGTAAACTGTGGTCTGCACTCTGCTGCCAAAGGGATTGAGAAAAACTCATTATCAATTGTGGCATCTGACTTAGCTGCCTTTGACTCCCATTCAGGTGGAAGTTTTAGCACATCTGGCACGGCAGCACTCAATGGTCGTGTGACTCCATTCAGGCCATGATAGTCTACTGTTAGTTTCTATTAGACTTTCACATTGGCCGTATGGGGCTGTTAAAGGGTGAGTGGGTCCTACTGATCACTCCTTGGCTCTCCAGTCTACGGATCAGCCTATGGATGGGAATCAGGGAGTCTCGGAGCGATATTGCCGCCAGTGCACTGCTGTGGCTGTGATTGGCACTCATTGTTCTTTGACCTTCAGCAACCCCACAGCAGAAGGATCCTCTGAGAGACCATGCAGGGTGGACAGCTGCTCAATTTCCTCTGTCTCCAAAGCAGAAATACCAAAATCCCATTGGTACCTTTTTTGGGGGTCACTGAAGTACCCTCTCCTGAGGTAGTCTATGCCAAGGATGCATGGAGCCTCTGCACCAGTCACAATGGGGTGCTTTTGCCACTCCTTCCAGTTAGCCTGATTTCAGTCGCCAGTATATTCAACTCTTGGGATCACCCCCATCACTCCAGAATTCAGGTAGGTCTTTTCCATTCCACTTTCTCATGCTTTCTCCATGATCCTGCAGATAAAACCACAGGGTGCCCCATGGCATGTACCTTCTATATCTTCTCCCTCGAGCAACAGGAAGCTTACTGTTAATAGCTGAGATGCAGGTCTGCCATGATTGCTCATAATCAGGAGATCATCACTGCTGAGCTCGTCTGGTTTCATCACAGTTCATTTGTTGAGGCGATGATTGAAGGGAAGTCAGGTTCAGTCAATGGTGATCTGAGGTCAGTACTGGGAGACTCCCACTGCTGATGCTGGCTTTCTATGACTTTACTCTCTGCTGATGATCATGACAGCACGAATTTTCCTTTCAAAGTCCTGAGTGGCAGAGATGGGCATCTAGCTGCCATAGAAGCATTACATAGCAGTTAACAGCATATAATTGAGTTCATTGGCTGTTTTCCACCAAAATTAAATCCCCTGGAGGTACACACCAGACTTCCCCATCTTCCTGCATTACCCATCAAGTACACCCAGGCCCTTGAGCAAAAGCAATCCCACAAGTGGGTTTGCCTTTACCTGAAGCACAAATAACCCAGGCTGTCCTCCCCAGCAGATTCTTTATGTACACCACAGGACCTTTGTCCCAGTATGTAAAAGTTCTGACTGGTCTGGGCGAGTGCAGTTGGCAGGTCCCCTAAGACTTGAATAACTGCATGGCTTTTGAGTGACTGATACCTGGTCCGACCCGAGCAGTGATCGGACCCTTCTGGGTGACTCCCCCCAGTTTATATACTGGGCACGATGTGCTGTGGTATGGAATACCCCTCTGGTTAGTTTGGGTCAGGTGTCCTGTCTCTACTTCCTCCCAGCTTCCTGTGCTCCTCCTCACTGACAGAGCATGAGACTGAAAAGTCCTTGATCAAGGTAAGCGCTGCTTAACAACTACTAAAACATTGGTGTGTTATCAGCATCGTTCTCAGACTAAATCCAAAACATAGCGCTGCACCAGCTACTATGAAGAAAGTTAACTCTATTCCAGGAGAAACCAGGACAAGCTGTTATCTGTTCATTAAAGGAAGATTTAGGATTCACTTTAAACAACAAACAAGGGTGAAGGAGGACAAACAGACCCGTTTCCCTATTTTAAACGCCTTTGAAACTACCTAAGGATGACCAAGATCCACTGCAAACCCTAAACCCAGAAAGCATCTCATGCACCAGGAAACACTCCCATCTCCTCTACATCTTTCTCACTTTCAGAAGGGCTGAATTAACTCTCCTTATGAGAACAAACCACACCTGATCACAGCTAGACACATTTTTTCCCTTCTTTGCAGCAAATCAGGTTAAGAACCATCTAATATAAAGACAGAGCAATGACAACAGCATCTGTATTATTGACTGGGCAGCACTGGATTTAACAGTGTGCTTTAAGTCAAATTCAGGGCTGGTGCCAGGGAAGGGAGCTATGTCCCAACTGTCACATCAGCTAAGAGCAAAGCTAAACCAAGCCCATTGAGTGAGACAAAAACCATGATGAGGTTATTACAGCAACTTGTTTGAAAAATGTTCTGTGGGAAGCCAGCAACGCCAGCTGAATGCAAAAGCTGAACCCAGGAGCAGCCTCAAGCACCGTAAACAAGGTTGTGCCAGCATGTCTATTATAAACCTTGTGCTCCTTGTTTGGTACATAATCCACCCCCTTTTAAAAGAGAGAAAAAAAATCACATGGGGCTGGAACTTGGCACACTGGCCTCCCTCCTGCTCTAGTGTTTGTACAAACCTCGGCTCTGCTCTGCCTTCTCTGCTTGACCGAAAAAAGGGCAGAGGGCAGGGAAAAGAAGTACATTGCCAAAAGATCTGTCAGTAGCTCTGTTTCCCACAAAGGACAGCTGATTGGATTTCTGAAATCCCTTTTGAAGTGAAAGCCCATGTTTCTATTAACAGCTGGAGAGATGTGCAGGCAGTTCTAAAGATCTGCAGGTCTCACCATGAATTTAACAAAAGGTGTAAAGCTAAAAGCTGCCTTATGGGCAGCTCTACCACTGTCTCCTCTCTCTCCCTTCCTGTAATGCACAGTATTAAAACCAAAACCTTCTTACAACAGAGGATCTTTATTCCCGCCACTCTAATGACCTTTTCCTTAATAAATAGCTAATAACTTTGAAAAGCCCCACATTTAATACAATTTCAAGTTTCATCAAAAAATGGTCTTTCATTAAAAAATGGAAACTTTGAACTTAATCTGGTTTACTTGTTTCCAAAGTTGTTAAATTGGAAAACAAAGAGATGGCACTTTAGAAAATGAAATCACTGAAGTAAATTCTTAGTTTTTAACTCTCCATAGGGGGAAAAAAATAATCTAAGATTAAATAGTGAGGGCTTGTCTGCGCAAGAAAGTTTTATCTGATAGATATGTAGTTGTAACTATACAAGTGCCTGAGTCCTTTTACTACCACCTCTTTTCAGCTCAGTTTAAACAGTTTGCAATGTCAAAAGATAGGCTTTAAAAAGGAAAACCATAATTTGAAAAAAGAACTTGTAGCAATACACAGTGTTTACATGCGTAGTTAAAACCAAATTTAACCCTGGTCTAAATTCATACCTTGGCTTTCATGTTCAAACTTTCCCACATAGACAGTTTCTCAGAGGAAACATGAAGGCTTGGGAGGGAAATGAAGTGGGAAGTGAAAATACTTTCCCAATGCAAAGCAGAGTGAGAACTAGAAGCAAGTAAAGACAAGGTTTAAGAAGCAGCTTTCCCTTAGATGTTGTTCCTTTATCTTTTCTATTGTTTCTCCTATTCATTTTAAAATCAGAGAAAAAAGAAAACCTAAGGTTTATAGAGAGAAAACTCAAAGATATGCACCAGCATGTTTAAAATTCCTGAAATTATGGAATTTTTTTTTTTTAATTTTGAAGGACGAAAAAGCATGGAAAGAAACCCACTCTTTCTGACACTTATCACAGATACCTAGACTTTCCCACTAATTTGCAATCAGCTACACTAGATATTTGCCATTTGACCCCACTGAACAAACAGTGGGGAAGCAACACCTCTGCTATGACACTATACTTCCTCCATACCAAAACTAATGTGTGCATCTCCTTTAAACACAGCCCTACCTCTGGACAGAGGGGGTGAGCTGTTAGAAATTACCATATTTATGAAGACTCCTGTAAAATGAACTCATTGTGGACATCAGTGTTCCTTGTGCCCTGAGACTTTTTATCCCTGAGTAGAAAGGCGCATTACTATGATGACACTAGTTTTGGCTGGCCTGTCACCTAGGAGTGACATTGGTTTAGACACGCAAGAAAATACAAGCTCCTTTCTTCCATCATATGCATTTATGACCTTCCCAACATCTAGTTACCAGGTTCTTGTTCTCTAGAAAGGGACAATATGTTTATTGCAACAGTCCAAATAAAAACATTTTGCACATTTTGCCTAAGACCTAAGGCATCGACAGCCAATTTGTAGGCAGATCTCTGCATGTTACTAGGCAACTCCAACGCAAGAGTCTTTTCCTGGAATATAATGGAAGTCAAAGGCAAAAAGGGAAAATCTCTTGTACTGAACAACTTAGCAGAAAACATGCTCCCACCAGCCTTCCTGTTATATCAACGCAAACTATTCTGTAACTGCCCACAAGTTACCAAGGTGTGCACTGCAGGGCTGATAGCACTGCCAGCTTCACACGTTAAAAAAAGGAATCCAACCTCCTAAGAGAACCCAAAATATTATTTCTAAGTCATCCTCTGCATTTTGTGGGGATATTGGGAAAAATATCCAGATTTCCTCTGCAGCAGAGAAAGCTTGAATTCAACACATCTTAAAAGGCAGTTAGAATTGCCAAGCAGTTACTGGATTCCAGCTGCTAGGGCTTTAACAGATACAAAAACCAACCTCATAAAAGTATTAGCCTTGTGGTGAAGGCTGTAAAACTAAACCATTCTAATAAACTTTAGATGTTGCATGAGAGCCTAAACCCCTCCAAGTGGCCTTGCTAAACATTACACAGGGACATACTGGACATCTGCTCCCCCTTCCCTGTAAACAGGAGTGATAAGACAGCACCTTAGGCAGAGGCAGCATAAGATTTCCATTTTATAATTTGTATTTCCTTCCCCTTGTTTCCTTCCCCTTGTTGAAGTCTGTCTTGGGAAAAAAGGTAAAACTGAAAAAAAAGCAGGTAGTGGTGTGTTTTCTGGTGTGCATATAAGGATTTAGAGTGGGGCTTTTCCAGTTTCAGAATCATACCTGTGTAAATATAGTACAGACTTGTAGGAAAAAGATTGTCTAAAGCTAGAAGTGAAACAAAATAAGCCATTTTTGTCTTTACAAGTACTTACAGGTGCCCCCCAAAAGTCCTATTTGATTCAAGTGAGCTTTCAATGACACTTACCCACCTTTATCTATGTACCCGGTTCAGCTGATCCTGGTCATGAAGTTACATGAGAATGAAATTATTCCATAAAACTTTTGATATTTCTTGGTTCTGCTTAGGAAATAAATCCTGTAAACCAGGAGTCCTTGTTTCTGGATAAGTTACATTTGTTCACAAGATAGCCTGCATTTAGCTAGAGAATGGCATTTTAGATGGTTTCTGTTTTTACCAAAAGCCATTTAGCCAATAGACTGCTACATGCCTCTGTTGCAATCCACCCAGAAAAAAATTAATTATGAGCTCAGTAATTGTACTGCAGGTAGAATTACAGAAAGTCTCTGGGTAAGTTTGAAAAATCTAATTATTTTGAGCTTCCCTAGCATGTTCACATGAACTTTTAGTAAGTTTATATCCGGAGCACCAACATAATGGGCAATGTGAAAATATTCTGCTTCACCTGACATTACAGAGCAAATACATGATACTTGCTGCTGTCAAAACCAGTAGGTCACAAGTTACCAAGAAGAGATCCAAACAGGGGAAACATTCACTGGCATTTCCCCACCTGAAATACAAGCGGGTCTGTGGGCTTTGGATCCCTGAATTGGGGCAAATGTTGCACTTCTGGAGGTGGTTTTGATTACTTTCAGCTCACAGCAAACAAGGGTTCTGAGAGTGTTCCCATCATTTTAGAGCACGCTGATGATTCATACATAGTTACATGGCAATATTTACTAAGCTCTCAGGAGGCAAATTCATTAGGTGAGATTAGTCAACTGTCAAGCACCCATTCCCTTGCATAAGAATTATATGCTCTAAACAAAAGTTCTCATCTCCAACTTGAACTTCCGCCCCACTACCTACTTGCTCTTTTCATAGTTTCATAATCAGTGAATGAGGACATGCCATTATGATTTTGGAGATTGCAGAAGAAAGAAATACAGGAGACATGAGCAACGGAAAATGGAGATTTGTGTGTAGCAACTTTTCTCAGCATAGATCAGCATAAAGAAACACAACACAACTTTTGGCTTATTCAGAGCCAATCACAGTTGCAATGGAACCAGACTTGGCTGGATATATCTCTGTTCAAAAGCATCCAACAACCTCAAGTACATTTACTTTGCTCTGTACACCTCTCCGTAAGGCAGCTGGCTTTCTGGCCTTTTTTTTTTTCAGAGTACACTTCCAGTAGGACACACTGCAGGCTCTAGTAAACCACTGTGCTTCAGGAGATATCACACAATTTTTGTCTACCTACTAATACTTAGGAACAATGATCTGTATTACCATTTCTTGCTCTATTCAGAGCATGCTCCACTCATCACTAAAATAGAAAGGATCTGGACAACTGAGCATGACAGAAAGACTTGCAGCTACTAGAAAGCACACTGCGAACACATCCACAAACAGCAGGAAGAAAATGCTTGTTAAAAAACAGCAGAGCAAGATCTCATTCCGAGATACATGGCTGCTGAGTCTGCAGAGCCAATGCAAAGATGGCTGAGGTTTTCAAGACATCTTTCTGTAAAAGCTGTAACAAGAATGGAGTACTCACTGTACTCACTGTACAGTGCTCCTGTAGTCATTTGGATCCAGAAGATTCTTCATGCTTCTCCAGCTGTATCAACTGTTTTAGTAAACATCTTTGCTGCTGCCTACAATCATTTTCTTCTTGTGTGCTTTCACATAAAGCTATCTTTAGTAGGACAGACCAAGCATATTGTATACCCTTCTCATCTAAAAGCTGGAAGCCACTCAGGTTTAAAAGCCCCACACCTGCAGGAACTATCTTACTACTCAGTGCTTTTATCTCCTCTTGAATAAGAAGCCTCAGCTGTAGCAAGACAAAAGTCCAGCCCTCCATCCTACATAGCAAAGGCTATTGACTCTGAGCCTGTCTTTACCTTCATAGTTTGTTTACCACATGTCACACTCACCTTTCCCTTTGCTACCACTATACCACAAAAACCTGGTGGGTCAGGTTACTGCGCTGTTTATCTGTCTCTCCTCTAAGCCATATGTTGAAGGCCCCCCTTGATGAGGCCCTAGTGTAGCATTTCATCTCCTAGAGATCAAGTGGGCTTTTATCATGAGAGAGGCAGAGATGGGAGCAACATGAGTCTGAAGGAAACTGGGTTAAAAAGCATCATGAATTGGTTTTGTGCTACCTGGTGTTTTCTCATAAAAAACCTTCAGCTGAATGAAGCAGCAATGGTAAGTACCAAGGCTTTTTAAAAGCCTATAACCCTTCCCATTTGTTACTGTGGCCTGAGCAGTAAGACCAGCAGGGCTGTAACAAATACAGTGTGAAGCTTTGCCACATATTCTGCTTCCCCATGAGACGAAGCTGACTGATCTGAAGTGTGTGTGCATGTGGCTTTGGGTTTTTTTTTCTCTCCCCTACAGCTCTGAAGCAAAATGCAGTAGTAGCACCCAGATGCCAGCAGCCCCATGAGCCCACTGTGTGAGGATGGATGCGTGCAAGGACCCGGTGGGCGCCCTCAACAAGTTTCCTGCCTTGGGGTCCCCTTTGCTCCTGGGAACACAAGTCTTACCCACGTTCTCTCTTCTCTTTGCACTGGTCTATGTAAACACATCTGCTGTGGTTGCTAAGGGATCAAGTAACAGACATGAAGAAACAAAGAGCCTGCAAGGAATCCCAGATGCAACCATCCTTACGGGAAAAATATTCTATTACCCAGTGCCAGTCTTTGCCTTTCAGGGAACGATAACTCAGTACAAGGTAATGTTATTAAATACAATTCTTGGTACAACCCTGCAGCAAATTGGCATTCACTCTATGTTCAAAATGAACTCATCGAAAAGTCTCCTTCTGGAAGTCTCATGTATCAGAAATAAGTAGAACCAATTGCAAAACCTCACCATCATTCACTGCCAACATAGCAGTTATCTACTAAGCAAACAAAAGCCCCACACAACATATTTTTTCCACCTGTAGCCCAAAGAATGCAGGGCATTAGAAATTAATGGTGTTGCCACTACATTAAAAATACAAGCACTTCATCCAAGGCCAGGTTGGATGAAGCCTTGCATGGCATGGTTTAGTGTGAGGTGACAGGGGGGTTGGAACTAGATGATCTTAAGGTCCTTTCCAACCCTAACTATTCTATGATTCTATGAAAATCAAGGCACTGTGTGATTCTTAAATGGATCATTTGTGGTTGCTCCTGGACTTCTGTGTAATCAGAACTTGCAATGTGCAAAACTTCAGCAACACCATTTCCTATCTCTAACTCTGTTTATCTGCCATTCTCTTACGGAGCAGGTCACTTTAGCCGGTGGTGCAGATTTGCCGAAATGGTTGGACTTCAACCCCAATACAAACATGCTGCAAGGGTTGCCGATGGCCGGGGAGAGTGGAGTATACCTGCTGAACATAGCTGCATCTGCAGGGACAAATGCTCAGAAAACAACAAGAGCTGCTGGAAATTTCACCATCCATGTTAAGGATAGCATCTTATTCCTGGACACAGAGGGGAGCTTAAACCAAATGCCAAACAGCTTCCAGTGAGTATTGCTAGCTTCCACCAGCTTTTGCCCTCAGTGTGTGTGTAAAATAGATTCAAATCAGTGTGTATGGAAAATAGATTTAAAAAGAGATATGTGCTCAAACTGACACAGAGCTATTTTTTTCTATCAGAGAAACATGACACTGGGAAAAAAACCAAAACAAAACCCACCAAGAAATACTGAATGAGTACATGTTGACTCTAAAAAGCAGGAGGCTTTGTCACCCCCAGAGCTGTAGTGCACAGCAAGCATAGGCATGAAGACTGCAAATCTAGCAGTGCCAGGGCACTGATTTTCCAGGTGCACAACCTCCCTGACCCAGATAGGAACTGGAGTTCTTCGGTCAGCAGGGGGAGAGGCAGGCTCTGAATTACTTCCCCAAGGCACTATTTCCACTGATAGTACTTTTTAATGTAAGTACCTACACATCTGATGTCTAATGGACTGAGAATATCCCTTCAATGAATTACTTCCGAGTGCAGATAATGAGGATAGTGTTTGGTAAGTTCATAACATGCTGCTGTGTTCTATGCAACCAGTGGGATCAAACTTAGTGCTCACTGAAGATAATGAAATAGAAAACATTCATACACAGTAGAAAGAAGTTTTGGCTTAAGGTAAAATGTTGAGTGATGCACCTGCCTAAGATGACAGACTAAATCCAAACAGGCATCTTCACAAAAACAGGAGGGCAGATAAACAACTCTTAACCCATGCAATTTTGGATTTTCAATATCAGGTGTGGGAAGCAAGTTCCGATCACTTCTGCTGAAATCATTGTCTCTACTAGAGCAGAAACCCTGAAAGTACAGGAACGCCTCTACATCACGTGCACGATGGCTGAATATCTCCACCTGGATTCCTCCCTGCTGACCCTGCTGCAATACACAGATTCGGCACACAGAGGCTTGCAGAGCCTGACTGTGCTGGTTGAAGACACCGGACACATTGACTTTACAGTGAACCACTACGTAGGACTTTCTTGGCCTGTGAAGTGCGGAGCATTTGTCATGCTCCATGAATTCACCCAAGTCCTGCGACACAACATTGACTCACATCACTTGTCAGAGCTCCTAGGATATGAAATTGCAGGCTGGAGAATACTTAGGAGAGGTGATTATGAAAGAAAGTCTCCAGGACAACAACGTAGGCGATTAATGATCACACCAACACCTACATTAAAACCAATTACAATTACCCAGAGACTTGCTAGAGGAGATGCTTCCAGGCCTTTATCCTCCGCTGTGCCAAGCCGCTTACTCACACAACTTGTGATAACATCTACTCAGGATTTATCATCTTTCTGCGAAGAAAGTATAACAACGGCAAGTTACAAGATGCAAAATAATATCCATCTTATTATAAGTCAAGGCAGTTTGGTTACCTCAGAAATGGATTCAGTGTGGGACATGCATGCTAAACCACCAGTATCTATTATGCTTGCAGACTCTAACTTTCCAGATCTTTCCCCTTCACTAATTACTAAGAGAGCACTTCTCTTCACTGAACTGGAAGTGCGGCCCACTAGAGCTTCTGACACATCGTTGCTGTTAGAGCAGCTGGAGCCTTATGTGCCTGAGACAGACTCATATTTCCTTTACAGTGAAACAGAAGTATCCACATACCGTTTCCTACAGGACACCACTTCAGACAGAGACCAGCTTTCCAGGCCCATGTACACTTGGGTGATAAACACTCTACATGAACAGCCTCACAGCTCAGCAGAGGTATTTCCTTCCAAGAAAGAATTTAATGTATTTTGGCCAGAAGCAGCATCAGTATCAGAAATAACAGATTACAGTGAAGATGCAGAAAGCCACTTTCCAGAACTTGAAATGCTTTCTAGTGCATCCTTCTCTCCAGGACTCCTTTCACTATTCCCAAAAGCTTCAGTAAGAGCCACGACTTCATCTGATGTTACATTTCCCATTGATTACACATTGCCACTGGTGCTAGCAAGCAGTAGTCTGAGCCAAGTGTTTGCTAAAGACCATGAGCAGTTGTTTAAGCTTTTTATGACTATCACACAGCCCAGTGGGTTTCCATTTCCTGTAACCCAGAGAGAAGCACAGACCCTCAATCTTAAACTGAATTTTAGCCCTCAAGCCTCAGCCTGCTTTTCTAGCATGTTATACAGCACTTTCCCTACTAAAGCAGAAGCATCTTATGAACCAAGTCTGATCATTCTGTCTCATCCTAATATCACTCCAGTTCTTACTCTGCCAGTAGACTTTTCTAGCTCTGACACATCTGAGCAATCCAAACCACCAAACAGGCTTCACTCTTACAGTGGTAGCATTCTCAGAACAGAGATACAGTCTGCAAGTATTTTATCCAGCAGTACAAAGGAATTGCAATCAGACAGAGATTTGGGAACATGGATATTGTCAAACACCACCAAGCCTACCATGGAGTTACACAAAATCTCAGACATCAAGTCAGATGCTGTAGAAGTACCTCTGGTGAATTTACAAAATGCCCCTTCTCATCTGTCCAGCAGCATACCAGGTATGTTTAAGATTTGACTTTCGATTCATCTTCCTTCCTGCCCTGAATCCCAACAGAATAGTTTGATAGTTTCTTCTGCAAGAGCACAATTTCACTGCACTAGGTTATGTGTCAGCAGCAGTGTTCCTCATAAGAGAAAGTATTTTTTTATCAACTTCTTACAGATAGCTCAGCTGTATGTTCAGACCCAGCTTTGGCCATCCTAACAGAAAGATATGGATCCATTGAAAACTCTCTGAAGGAACACAAGGATGGTCAGAGGTCTAGAAAACCTGACAAACTCAAATAATTAGGTCTAAAAGACTGAAGAAAGATGCAGGTTTTTATGTAAGTTTGCTGAAAACATGAAAGGACCATTCTCAGTATTGGCTGGCAACTGAAGCAGTACTAATGACCTTCAATTGCAGTTAAGATGATTTAAATTAGACACTAGATAAACTTTCTCATAGTAAGGATAATAGAACATTAGAAGAGATGCTTGGGGTGCACAGTGGAGGGGTTTTAAGAACAGAACAATAAATATTTACCAGAAATAACACAGGAGTAGTTGAGTATCCTACAAAGTAAAGAATTAAACCAGACATTGCTTATAGCCCACCTTTTCATCCAATTGCCTGAATCTGACTCAGCCTTAAGTACATAGTAGACTGAAGAGATGTTATGTTTGTAGTGGCAGTTGGGTAAATTTGCAGAATTATGTCCGAAACAGCTTTTATTACATCTGTAAAAAGATACACATGGTAGATCTTAAATCATTATTAACAGCAGCATACAGAGCTGAACTATTTATTTCATTCTAGAGTCACCTGATGCCCCCTATTTTTAATGCACTGACCATGTTAATGCCCCTCAGAACCACCAACTTTGTAAAACTTTACTAGACCTCCATTAAGTCTATACCCACAGCACAAGACTGATTTGAAATGTTTAGGTTTGCAATCAGGTGTTCAAGCAAACATCTGTCAAAGCCCACAGATGGACAATACAGCCCTAACACAACACTAATTAACACTCTTGCAAACACAGGCCATATAGAGATGTTTAAAAAAATATCTTCCTGCTCCAGTGAAGGAAGTCACATTGGCACAGAGTTCCCCTATTTTCTAATGGGAAAGTTGGACTCTAGCTTCCTTCCCATGCTGGCAAAGACCTTTCAAGCACATGCCATAAAAGCATTTGAACCACATTCCCAACCCTATAGCAAATTATTAACATAAGATCCCTTTTACCTAAATCTAAATGACCTTTCACCTTAAAATGTAATGATCTTCTCATTTTCACAGGGGTGGTTCAAACACTACTGCCATCGTATCAGAATTCAAGCACCTTGCTGTTTCCCACATCTGAAAGACTACAACAGTCTATGGAAAGTACATGGATTCTTCCTTCATTTTCTTTTTCACACGAACTTCAGAATATAACTGCAGGTAAGAAGTTTACTTCCATGCTCTTACTTCTGAACATAGCTGTCACAAACCTTTTTATCCATCATGCAAAGTATTTCTGGATTCCTATACTAGAATCCATGCAGACCTCAAAATACTTTTACCTAAAGATTCACATCCTTTTGAATGAATCCCTATTATTTACATTAGGTAATATGTAAGGAGAGGGTAATAACAAGGCATTACTCAATCTTGCAAACTGATCCCTAAAGTGGAGAAAACACAAATAAGAGAGTTCCAGAAATGGCTGGAAGAAAGGACCATTTCTGTCACAGGTTGCAGGAACTTCCTGTATCCTGATCTTCTCCCCTTATTCCAGGAGCCTGCCACCAAACTTCACCTAACAGTCACCAAGAGATTGCCTATCAAATTTGTCACCACATTTTATCATCCTACATCTTACTCACAGGAGCTCTTCAAGTTAGGCAGAGGTACAGCACTCAAAATAATCCTGTCTCAGGCAGAGTGCCTGCCACCTACAGAAATGGGGTGATACTGAGACACCTGAATTTTATTACTAATCCAAAATTATTCTCCATGCTAAACAGCCCAATGGTACAAATCAAAACCATTCTCATGAAATCCTCAAAAAAACCCCATCCATTATTAACGTTGTAAATAGAAGATGAAACAAAAACGTTTTAATAATTACCTTATATGTGAGCTCCATTTCAGAATTTGACTAAGGAGCACTAAGACATCAGGGCTGGGAGCAATTCTTTGCAGAATTAAGAGTTGTTTTTTCAGGAATTGTGTCAGTTTCCCAAAAAGGACGCTTCATGTGGAAATAATCATGTGTTGCTACGCTTTCTCAGGACCTCAGCTTGTGCAAGCACACTTGCAGGGGTTCCAGCAAACCTAATGATGGGAATAAAGCCAAATCAAGGTACTACCTGATGACAGCCCTGCTAATGAGATACCTGTGCCTTTGTCGGGTAAAGCATCACAGTATTAGGCAGTCTTCCGCTAGTCAGCTTCAAATTGTAATTCAAACTTGGATTTTAGACTATCCAATCATACAGGAAGTTTATATAAGCTTTCCATAATACACACACACACACACACACACACACACAAATCAAGCAAGAGCTTTCAAATAATAGGAACACTGCCCTTATTCTTCAATATTTAAAGCATTAAGAAATGGGAGTTAACTGCCACCATAAAATAAATGCATCACTTGAGAGACGCATTGTGCTGTTTCTGTGTAAAAGTTACTAGAACAAGATATTACCTCTTGGGAAATCTCTGTACAAGGCCTAATACGTTAGACTAGAAAGAACAGTGTTATTTACAACTGTCTAAACATATATCTAGATATGCTTAGGCAAATGAAGCTGTTAAGATGTGATCAAGGACAACACTTTAAAGTTTCAGTAAGTTTCAGTAAGAAGTGAGGCAAGTCCAGAATTTCCCTTACCAGTTCTTAGCATCTGCCATTGTCACCTGCAAGTCAGAGGCTGTGTGAGGTGATGGGCATACTGTCCCCTGAAAAGGTAGATGTAACCCACCCAGCTGAACACAAGCTAAGAAAGGACAACGGCTGAAGTGGCTGGCTTCTGATTTACAAGACATTCATAATTATCACGACATAAAGCAGATTTTAAGATAAATTATCGTTTTCGATGTTTTAGCTTTGAATTTCATCTAAGACTAAAATCTAGCCTCTAATGTTTTAAATTGCTTTTGAGATTACCCTCTGATTATCTGTTAATATGTTAGCATTCCATTGGGCAAAAATACAGATTACACAAAACAGAATGGCTTGTTGGATTTTAGATTTAGTAATAACCCATGTATTTTCAGTCTCCCAAGGCCTAGCATGTGATTCCCCATTTAAGGACATTATAGAAACTCTACATTCCAACACATTTCCATCTTAATGCAGATACTTTAAAAAATATAACCTTCAAATTGTCTTCCAAAAGGATGATGCTGTAGGTAAATGGTAGCGCTCAGTTACTTTGTAGGAAAGAATGATTTACAATGTCCATCATAAAGGGAAGTAATGCAAGAAAAGCAGTTGAGAGTTCTGCTGACTCTAAACAGTCTCTGTTTCCCAAACAGAAGTTTAGAAGGCAATGTAACACTTTTCTTAGGAATGGCAGATGATACAATGGGCAACAGCCACAAAACAGCATCTCAGGAGCTTCAGACACCAGGAACATGTGGCAATAGAACAAGTCACGCAGGGAAGCAAAGGCATGCTTGTTCTCAACTAGTCCTGGCAAGAGCTCCGCTTTGAGTAGGAGGCTGGCTAGAAGGGGCCTCTGGAGGTCTGCTCCATTATCCCATGAGGCTGATGAGATTTCTTTGCTATTATTACCAGATAGCTATTTTTTCCTTGTAATTCTTTCATTTTCTCCCTCCTCTCTAAAGGGCGAGCAAATTCTTCCCCAAAGGTTGTTCATTCTATTAAATTCCTAACTGCAACAATCGGATGCCTCTTCTTTTTTCCTATACCTGCCAACACGTTTTATGATGAGGAAGATGGAAACTCAACTCAATTATCCCTACAAATCATTCCAGCTGATGGCTCTTCACTGGGATCAGCAAGCTGGCTGCAGTTTAACACCTCTCAGCAAACCATGCACGGCTATCCCCTTGATATTGACTTCCAGTATTCACCTCAGGAATTTGTGCTGTCTGCCACAGATTCAGGAGGGCTGACTGCCCAGGAATCCTTCACTGTTGAGCTTCTGAAGCCCACCAATGTACCATGCCATCTTTACACTCTCAGAACAAAGAACAGCTACTACTCTTTCCTGAGAGAAAGGAAAAGGATTAATTTGTTTCTAGAAAAGCTGTCCCTCTATTTGAACTCCAGTAGTCCCAAAGACATCATGGTGACCACTCTCAAACCTGGGTCCACGGTAATCTCATGGTACAACAGGCTACTGTGTAAAAGTGCCAGCACATCTTCCAGCTGGTGTGCACAAGATGAAATCCAGGAAGCATTAGAGAAATTAAGAGTACCAGATGGGTATGTTAGCCCACACTTTGTCCAAGCAATGTTACCAGAATACAGAATTGATGTAATTTTCAATGTTTCATATAGTGAAATCTGCTTTCCCACCACACAGCCATTTGATGGGTCTCTCAACAGCGCTGTGCCTACACTTCAAGAAAAGAATAACACCGCAATTAGGAAGACCTCATTTGCCTTACTAAGCAGTCTCTGTGCCACTGTTGGAGTTCTAATAATACTGGTTTACTGGTTTTGCAAGTATCACAGAAAGATTCTTGGATCACAGTCTATGACATTTCAGAGGAACTCTCAGCTAAGCCATGCCAATATGGAACTGGATGTCCTGAAACCTCGCAAAGCACCTGTACATGAGTGCAGGGCTTCACCTTCACCACAGTCATGGATATCACATTCAGTACCACTTACCTCTCAACAGCAGTATTCTAGGTCAATAAGACTGCCTCACATCTTACCATCTTTCCAGCCACCAAAATATCAACTCCCTCCCTGTTATCAAGAAGGTATGACTGCCCAGAATGACCAAGGCAATATCCACAGACTTAAGAGATCATTTAAATGACATTAAGAGCAAATGTACAAAAAGTTTGTACTAGAATGTACTATCCTTATTACTCAGAAAAAGTCGTAGGAGATAGTGATTTTTTTTTTCAATTTAAAATAGAACACACCTAGCCTATGCCTGATGAAGGGGCAGTAGCAAAATCAGAACCCTGAAACTATGTACTAAGACAAAACACCAAGTAAAGCAGATAAAGGAATCTATACATGAACAAGAAAAACTATACCAAGGTGATGCTGGTGGGAATCTGATCACAGCCAGTACTGAGTAAAATTAGCTCCATTAGGACTCCCTGATTCATAAATACACATCTTACACAAAAGAGACCGAACTGTCAGGACCATCACAAAACATGTTTCCACTGAAATTCAAAGGCACTAGAAGCCTTGAGTGTCATCTTGGGCACGGCAGTCAGTCAGGATAAACACAAATTCCTCCAGATGACTACTTCAATGCTTTCCAGAAGCCATGCAGCTATAAACCAGCTCTGAAGTTTAATGTAAAAGTCAACAAAGCAGCAGTAATTCAATGTAGTCAACAGTTTAGACATAAGACTGGCAAAATATAAATCTAACTAATTACTACAGGAAACATCAGCTCTTGTAGTATCTCATGTTTCAGTAAGAATCTTCTAGTATTTAGAATACACATCTACAGACAACTAACTACCTTGGGCCTGTTCATTTAATCACTTAACAGTCTTACCTGGCAGATATTCCAAAGTGGAAAATGTAGTTAGTAAACATGCAAAGCAAATAGGGATTTTAACAGCAGGTGCAGAATTTTTCTTTTCCTCTAATAAAGTATTTAATTACTGTGCATATTTAAGGACTGCAGCTGCAAATTAATGGCACATCAAGAGATGAAATACATGATTCCCCCAGGCACAGGATAAACTATTCAGTTACACTTCTCTAGACCAGCAAAAAAATCGCAGAAAGCTGACATTTACATGCTTCGTATGTTCTAGGCATTAACAGTCTTT
The DNA here is from genome assembly GCA_039877255.1 of Loriculus beryllinus. Lineage (NCBI taxonomy): Eukaryota > Metazoa > Chordata > Aves > Psittaciformes > Psittacidae > Loriculus > Loriculus beryllinus. The sequence continues at coordinate 19,279 of JBCJKH010011622.1, read as the reverse complement.
TAGTTAATAAGTAACTGATATGCAATACAACCTTAATAAAAAAACCCCAGAAATTTACAATAACCAGTAACTCCATGGTAGTTTTCTCCATCAGAATATTTGAGATATCAACAGATGTGGTGATACAGGACATCCTATTGTCAATTAAATAGTGAAAATGAAAGTCTTCTGACTTTAGAATCTCCAAAAATTACACATTGCTTCTGCAAATGCTACATAAGTTTCAGAATGATAAAAATATCACGCAAGTACTCTTTATGTGCAAAATGGTTCTAAAATAATTTAGAACATCTGCATCACAGTGACTAAAAAATCACCTTGGAACTATACACAGCTGAAGAAAGGACTCAGCTATCAATGTAAGCAAAGTACGCTTGAATATTATGTGTTCAGATCTAGTGAAGCTATTTTAACATTTGAGGTAAAGAAATATGAATATATTCACTTACTTTTAGAAAAAGCTCAAAGATGTGTCTTAAATCAACTGAAATGATAATATCTCAAATCTGTGAGACCCTCAGTTGCTTATACAAGCTAGAGTAAGGCAATGGATGCAGAGCAGTAATCAAATATACTCAGAGAGCTTAGCTATTCATATTTTCTTTAGCCCACTCAAGTCGACCCATTTGAAAACCAACTCAAAATCTTGTAAGAGATTAGATCCCAGGCACTAGGTGAGAGTTTGCCAATTCAAGAATTCTACCTCATTAAGACAAAAGACTCTACTCAAAGAAACTAAAGGCAGATCATCTACTTTGCCATTTCACAGCCACCAATATTCAGAAGGTATTCCAATGACACTCAAAAAGCTTAGAACTTAAAACCACAGGTGCCTCAGAGGGCATACTTCATCAAAAATAATTTAATTATTAGAAAAAATTTTATTTTACTTTTGTTTACAAAGACTTAACTCCAGCACAACCACCTGAAAGGCTTTGCGTTTTAACAATCATTTCTAGTCAATTTTAAAAATTCCTTAAAACGACAGTTTTTAATCAGTAAAACCACTCACTCTCCCTCCCACCCCTTAGTTGAAAACCAAGACCAGCATTTTCTCAGCTAAGTGACCAGGTAGTCAGTGTGCAGTCTTTACCATCATTCTGGACTCCTGACGAAGCTCCATATAAATAAAAGTATTCATCAACCAAAATTAAAAGTATGGGATTTTTTTAACAGTCATCTCTGATTTTGAAATATGAAACAATACTTGGGGGAAAGGACCATAAACTAACATTTTTGATTATTTTATTTAGTCCATGGCAGCAAAGGTTTTCTTCAGCCCAAAAACACGACTGGAAAATACTTCAGGACAGCCCCTATTTGCACACTATTCAATTAATGTGATATGCCGATTTCATATTTCATAGCAAAAATAAGAATAGAAAAATGTAAAAACCAAACCACAGCTATACAATTGTACTGAAATGGTACCAATATCTATTCCAGCATTAAATATATTTGCAAGTCAGCCAAGTCTTGTTCAAAGAAACAGAACTGATCATCACTGCCGGCCTGTTTTTCCATTTTCTGTAGTTTCCATTCTGAAACACAAAATAACAATTGGTAAAGCTTGTTATCAGAAACATGATAGATGAAAGAAAAAGCCATAGACTTTGATATATTTAAAAATTATTTTTTACTTCACTAACCATCCTGTCTCTCCCTGCCCCCAACATACACAATCTTATCTCTTCCCAATGCTTCTTTAAGGAATCAGTACAGAGAAGAAAGGTTTTTGCAAAGAAACTTTCCAGCAACAACTGCAAAGAAGTTATTCATTATCATCCAAAAAGACAAAAGTCCATGTTCATGTCACTACAGAAAAATCATTTTGAGAATCTGAGTTTTAGCAAGTTTTGTTTCAAGGTCTTAATTTTTACCAGCCTTCTTACACGGATCCTTGACTACCACCATCTTATTTACCTAAGAGGAGGTTGGCTTAGTTTTTCAGTACTTTTTAGTAGAGCATGGACCACTATGAACTTCAGTACAGCATAAGAATCAATCACTCTATTATCAGCAATATTTTTATACTAGCCATTCCTTTTGAAGGTAAAACATGCGACAGACTGGCACAAGACATCTCAATTTAGCTACCGTTTAACCCCTGAAGTTTAAAAGTTTTGCTGCAAGGGCAATCAGTAAGGCCCAGGGAAGACCATTTATCAGCATTCAGCCTTGCTCAGCAAATAGAAACTGAAAAGTAAACAGAACTAGCTCATTAGCACTGAGAGATGAAGAGATGTATACATTTTAAACCTCAGGAGAGTAAGGAGTCTTTTTAGTGCTGTAACTGAAGTATTATTCCTCCATATTGCACGCTGACTATTGCCAAAATATTTGTACTGATGCGTTCACTGATACAAACCCATTTTCTTCTTTCAGATGTTGATATAGCTCAGCTTTATTGTTGACAGAGTTCAAACGACCAATAAATTCCTGGTGTTTCCTAGAGTTGGCAGTATTAATCCTATTACTCCACAGAGACAGCAAGGACATTGGCCCTAAAATTGCAAGTAAAAATAATCTTAAGTGATTTAATTTCTGATGTCTTAAATATCATTTTAGAGATGAGAAATTACAGACTATGGTAGTATAACATACTAAAAACACTAATATTAACCTATTTATAGAGGTTAAATAAAAAATATGCAGTGATAATAGCTTAGTAGTTGCTTCATATGAGATTTACTTTGCTTCAAATGTAGAATCTGAACATCAGCGCAGCCACTGCAACAGACAGCAGCTCACATCAAGGAAGCAATGTCAGTGAGAACTGCCCATTCTGACAACTATCCCGCTTAAGCATGTTTTTAGTCAGCAGGACACAGTGATTCTAATACCTGTCCTTAAATAGCATTTCTGACAGAGTAGCTAAAAAAGCACTACCAGAAATTCATCCAACCCCCTCCCATCAACCCAAGAACTTACCAGTATATCCGCACAGTATCTCGGTACCTCTTTTTCTGAGAGTTAACATATTTATGAAGTATTCCTCAACACTAAGCATTTAATTAAAAGTTATCCTCAGTGACTTGGCTTTAACTCCAGTAAGATTCAATTCACTATTTTACAAAATACAGATTGATACAACAACTTCTATCTTTAAAGAATAAGATGCTGCAATTCTTCTGGTTTACCTTTTGCCTTTTCAACTGTAGGCATTTCATCCATTGTAATAAGAGGCTTCTTGTTGGGTGGCTCAGGAGAATCAGGTGAATCTTTGATAACTTCAGCTTCTGCTAGTTCTTCTTTTTCACGATCCAAGAGACCTTTTAACCTTTTAGGAAAAACAATGAAAAAAAATTATGCAAGTTCAGCACATATGATTCTTGACACCATTCTGTATCCCTCAGAAGTTATATGCAACTCATAAGAAAATTTCTTGTGACTCCTTGGAATGAGTGAAAAGCAATAGGGAAGACTAGCCAAATAATCCTCTGGATAAACCCTTAAGTAAATGGAAAGATCTTAAAATATAATTTCACTTAAGTTAGTTAGCAACATTTATATCATAAAATCATCCAGAATTGTGAAGGAAAGAGTAGCAATAAATATACAAAAATAGCACACAATCTCCTTTATCTTTTCTATGTGAATTCAGACCTATTCTAGACCTTCTATCTCATTTTTATTTCAGATATGAAAGTAAAAGCAACTGTAGGAATGTAGGATCATACACAAAAAAGGCATGAAACATCATCAGCATGGTGACAATAACATAAGTGAGCCAAATCAATCCGGTTTATCTGCCTAAACACTAATCTCACTTTCAGGACAAAAATAACTGCCTGTCCCAAGGTTCTAGTCATGCTTTATATTTTATAGAGCTGTTTAACGTCTAATAGGTGGCGTGGCTATAATAAAAATCAAACAGCAACGACTCCTCAAGCTGCAAAGCCCTGCTAAGTGGTCAGCAACTGTGCAAGAATCATACTGCTTGTAAAATATGTTAATTTGAAAAGCCTGATAAGCAGGCACTGTAATAAGATGCCCATTTCCCAAGTTTGGTAGGGGTGACTGATGCAAAAAACTTTGAGACCCACACTCACTGGTAGTAAGCCAAGGTTAAAAGCATTAATTGAAGCCAACAACTGTTTCACCACAATGACTCTCTGCTTTGCAATAGGGCCAGACAAAAATGATTATGCTACAGTTTTATTTCACTGTAGAAAATTTACCTTTCTGATTCTTGCCATGGCTTATCTGATTCATAGTCTTTGCCCAACTTCTCCGACTTGTCTTCTTTATCTTCTCTTTTTCTACCTCGTTTCTTGCGCTCCTCTTCCTCCGGGGGCTTGCTTCTGCAAGCCATCAAACATTCTAAGACTCGCTGGTGCTTATCAGAGTTGTTTATGTGTGCTCGTACAAGGGTCTCCAACTCATTCCACATAATCCGGTACTGTTCATCTCTAAGTAAGGCCAGAAAAAAACCCAAGTATTACATACAGAATTACCTAGATCATGAAACCACTGAATAAATTAATGTTAAAAAAGTATACCTTAAGAAACCCCCTAAAACCAAAAAATAACTCCAAACAGATTCTCTGTCCTCTTGTAGTGGAGACTGTCCACTTGGAATTAGTCCGTTCTTGAAACCTGAAACCACCCTGCATGTAACATTTCCCAACTCACATCCAGAGTTAAGTTTAAATTGAAAAAGACTGTGTCCACTGAAATCAAATTCTTAACTTCCACAAAATCTCAATGCCAAAAGGCATTGAATTCTCTCAGGTGTTTGCTATCTATGCACTGTCAGCATACGCATACTCAGGTACTGGCATTAATTAGTATTTAATTCTTTAGACAAAAAGAAATTTAGACAGAATTGTACCACGTTACTGTAAATAACTTTCAGTCATGGGGGCAAATCTTCTGTAGCTGAAGTGGCTTTTTTGGCCAGTTCTTAGAAATACAATGCATACAAGACAATGACTGAGGTATCTACGCTTGTTTTAAAGGAGTTGCCCATATTTTAAACAACAGCTTCCAAAGGATTTGACTATCCTAATGCAACCCAATTTTAAAGCTTTGTTCATTTATTAATCTGAAATGATTTCATTTTCTCCATCCTTGCTTGTATCAATCTCTTCCCTTTCTTGATGACTACCTTTGCTTTCATATTTTCAAATACTCACAACTCATGGCTAATAAAATTCTGTATTTTTTCCCCTAACATACAGCAATATCAGTACTGTGATAGCTCCTAAATGATGTAGGCATTTGTTTTGCAGACGTACAGCATTCAGTTTGCCACATTTTATCTTTGGCCAAACTTCTTAAATTTTAAATTTGGTATGAAAACAGTATCAACAGAATATTTCTGAAAAAAGTCCAGCATCAATAAAAAGAGATATGCATGTAACCTTTTTGGACCCTTTCCTCTGGTACCAACTGTTGAAATTGGCAGCGGATCATTTTTCCTCTCCATGTCTACCAAATTGTATATTGTTTTTTGACAATTCAGAACATCCTCATCAGTCATTGCTTCTTTTACAATCACACTGGCTAATGGCACTACCTGTAAGACAAAATATAGGTCAACACAAGAAAAATCTATAATTTCTTTCTTCCTGCTTCTCTCCTGTGACAAAGGCATTGGAACTATGGAACATCACACAACATAAACACCTCCCTCTTATTCTCAATTTAGTAGTAACTCTGAGCAGCTATACGTAGACACATGCTTTCTTCACCCAGCAGCACTGCAGCTGTCAGATTCAATATTCTACTCTATTTAGATGTCATTGCCTATTGAATAGAATCTACTGACATAAAATACTGAGTACTTCAGTGAGAATAAAGCTGAAAATAAACTGATTTGTGGCAAGTGATTTATAAAATACAGTTAACATTTCATCAAGTGGCAAGGTGAAGCTTTATCTAGAAGAGAATAAAAGGTTACAAACCACAGGTAACTTACAGCTTGCATGTTGAAGATGGTAGTCTGAGAAATAATCATAGGCCAGTAACGTGTATGTTTCTCTAACTGATCTTTTGCACGTTCCAATGGAATTTCAAGACTTCCATCGATCTTATATCTGGGCTCTAGAAAAGGAGTTAATCGGTTTTCCCTCATAAATTCACCAAAATCCTAATGATAACCAAACAAGATACAATTAGGCATTTCTCTAACAAAGTAACTTTCACGGAATGGGCAAAACAGCATAAGTCTTATCACTAACCATGTACCATCCCCACTGCTAAATTTGTCTCTAGCAACCAAAGCCGCGTTTGTAGCTTTTAGATGTACATTATTCAGGATGAACATACAAACAATTCTATTAAAAATTGATGTAAGGTTTTTTGATAAGGAGGCTTTCTGGATCTGCAAGGTATTTCATGTATGGTAAAGAGTTTTACGCTTTCCTGGAAGCCACTTCAGCTTGTTTGTTTGCAACAGATACAAAAGATGTGATGAAAAAAAAAAAAATGGAAAAAAAAGGAATGCCAGCTGATTGCTTGTTCCATATCCAGGGTTCAAAACTGACAACACCTCTTCTATTTATTGTAGAAACCATTCTGACAATAAGCAGGACATAGTCCCATGTGTATCCAGCCCACAGAAATAACTTGCCAAGAAAAATGTTACTCTAGAAAAAGAACAAACTTTAAATACTCATAGTGCATAAGGAGGCAAGTACTTTCTTGACATGGAAAGGATTCTATGAGGCAGGCAAAACAATAAGCAGATGTGCTACTTCATACTAGATGTCTATCAGTAGTACAAAGAAAACCAGTTTGACCATGCAATCCACTCCAGCTCTCCAGAAAATGTACCAACATTCCCTTTACACATCTATTGTACTAAATCTCTTGTCAACTGAGATAAGCACCAATTTAAGAGAACAAAGAAAGAGAATCTTACTGTAATCCGGTAGTCAGTGACTCTCCCACCACACCCTTCGCTAATTGATGGGGGATCTTCTAGAATGGATCGGGAGCTGCTTAATACATGCAGAAAAATTTCTCCTCCGTGGCTGCTGAGCATGTGACTAATTACTTTAGAGCCAGATTTCCGTGGTTGTTCTAACAAAACAGAACGACCTGTTGGAAATGAGATCAGTTTCATTAATTTCTGTGCTGCAATTTTAGATTAAAAACTAAATATATACAATACAGGTTTGTACCTATCCAGCAAGACTATGAATCCATTAAAGTTGGATTTCACCTAGCTAAACAAGAAACAGCTATCTCCTTTGAGTATTTACTCCATGTCTTTACACAGAAGTGTCACATGTTCGTAAATTTTACACACAAAGATCAAAAAGCTTCTCTCTTGGACCAATCACTTGTCTCTGCAGGACATCACTCACAGGAAAAAATACATATTTTTAAACATTAAAATGGTATCGTGCAAGGGCAGCTTGCTATTTCTAATTAGTACAGATTACGTTGTATACTAAACTTACTCATCCCTATAGCAGAAACTGTCTCATTAAAAACAACTTCTAAAAAGTAATATAAACACCTACTTGAGTATAAAATTACCAATGAATACTATTTGTTAATGCTCAAATGGATACAATTTTCAGAAGAAATAAAACTGCCCTTGTCTTAAGTCCAGTAAAAGCATAAAAAGGTGCATTTGCCAAACAAGTTATTATGAAGCAAAAATAGATCAGAAGAGAGAGGTTATTCGCAGTATGCTATTAATTTTGTTCTAACCATTTATATTAATCAAAGTACTTTTTCAGTACAGAATCTTTAGAGAAAAATATATAAAAATAGCATTTAATAAGACAGAGACTTACATAACTTATTTAACATAAACTACATATTATGTGTTTGGAACAGACAAGGTAAGCTGTGGCTTACCTTTTTAACAGGATTTAAATGACAACCTCTTACAGCAAGATTGTTCATAGCAACAGGAAGGATCTTGCAGATAAGCAAAAGATAAACAAATCTAACCTACTTTCTGACTGATCCTAGTACACATAATGTGTATGCCTGCTTCAGTTGATCAACATACTTAGTTGGTCATAACCCAGTTAAGAGCTTTGAGGCTGCCCAGCAAATGCCAAAAATGAGGCACAGACCTAAGTTGCTAATATTTTGCAAAAGTCGGAATAAGCATTGTGATCAAGTGCACTATCAACTACTGAAAGCACTGTTTACTACTAAACAGCACAAAGTAAGAAGTATTCTACATTGGATTCAGAAAGAACTACCACATTTCAATACTTACTCCTTCTTTACATCTTTCCCTACCATCTTCACATTTCAAAACACATTCTGTTTGCCTTTGGGTATATTTAACAACTTTCTTATTTATACAAGATGTTAAAATAAACTTGGTATTTTTACAGTATACAGACATCAACAGCAATACAAACTAAAATGTGTTAAGTGCTCTAGTCACAAAATTAACAATTAAAGAATTTAATTAGCCAAGGACATAAATTTACCATTAAGAAGAAAGTTTGTAAGACATGAAGAAGGTCTGCTATTTACATCTACTGGTGAAATTCTGTATGCTCCAGTGCAATAGTGCAATTCTGAAAAATAAATAGTAGAAAAGAGTGTAATATCACATACAGAAAAAACATCCTGCAAATGAAAGGGAGAGGAGGTTATTCCACAAGCAGCAGAACTAAGAGGTCTATCTGTCTCTAACTAAAATTCTGCTCCTTTTACAATGTTCTTTCAATTGTTCCAGTATCGTCAACACCAAGAACCTAAAATACTTCCTGAGCTCCATTTCCAGCAGGACCTCCAGTTCTTTAACTCCTGAAGTTTTTCACTGTAGAGTCAGCCACCTCTTACTTCTTATCTGTATTTTTGACCTGCTGGCTCAAAGAGTCAACATGTTTTGCTGATAGTATAAAGGGTACATGAGCTGAATGGCCATGGGGTTCCGATGTTATCCCAAGTCTTGTGTGTCTTTCTCTCCTTTACTTAAGATTTGGAGAGAGATCTCTCCCTTACTTCAGTCTGAAAGTTAATCTAGAGGGACTAGTTTACACTGACAGCATCATTGCATACATTTAACTTCCTTATAAAACTTCTTACTTGGCACTCAAGGTTAAAGATAGTACTTTGATTATATCTCTCCTTCCTCCCCCCAGAATTAAAACAAAAAAAGATTCAATGTCTCAAAGATGCTATGCTAAAACCCCACCGCTGTGGAACTGACAAGTTACACCTGACCCTGTGGGAAAGGCAAACAATTACTCAACCTTGTAGACAAGGACCAACTTCATGACACTTAAGAGGAGATTGCAAAAAGCCACAAAGCAAAACCCCTCCCACCTCTTACCCAAACCACTAATTAGCCAAGATCAGGAGGGCATTCTATGACCATTAGTAAATCAGGGTGCAGTCAGCAGCAACGTTTATAGAGCAAAAGGTAAAACCAGCATTAACAAGAAGCGAATTACCTCCTTGTTCAGATTTCTTCCCCATGTACGGAGAGAAGAGTGTTCAACACAAATTAGAATAGCAGTTTTGTAAGATGCCATGTTACCTACCCACACTATTCGTCCGAGGAGTACACCATTTTAATGTTACAGTTTCTTTAAATGTGCCTTCTCTGCTATTGCCACCTACATGATTATCACCTGCAATATAAAGTCAGAAAAACTGTGTGATCAACCATATTTTTTATATTGCAATAAAAGAAACTCTAAACTTTATGGTACAAAATATTTGTAACATGAGCATATACAAAATGTAAGCTAATTTTTAAGTCAGATACCCAGCTTGAGCAAAAAAATTATTTGCAGCGGCAGTTAAAAAATAACCTCCGAAATCAGCAGCCATTGCACATATTTCAAAAAGCAACTCAGCAAATAAAACACTGAAGCTCCAGAAAGTGTTCCACAAGTTTGATTCTGCATTCCAAAAGTTATAGATATCTTTTATCTGTAACAGTTGTTTTCTTCTGAAATGCTGAGGACTTTAAGACAATACCTTCTTTATTTTTCCACACAGAAATCAGAACCTTTGTCAAAACCAAAACTGATCTAAAGGCACATTTGACAAGATGGGCTTTTGGGGGGAAGAAGTATTTAGTCTCATCATTCAGTATCTTTGCTATGTCAGATTCAATCTGAACATCTCTCAACATGCTCTACTGGCAACAGATGTTTTATCATTAAAATACTTTCACACAATGTCTCATTGATGGTGTGGCCTGGCAAAAACCACACAAATGCCTTAAATCAGACATCAATACTCCCTAATACATTAAAATACAGTTCTACTAGTGAGTTCTTCATGATCTTTGACACGCAATTTCTCAGGAAAGAATTAACTGAGTTTTGCATAAAATTTCATAATAACTGTAGCACAGTCACTTAATATGCTCAAACCACAACTGGGAGGAATGAGAAACACGTCGACATGCAATATTACATATTAGTTGTTATAGTTTAATCTTTCATGTAAGAAGTATTCTTTTATTTCATAAAGACATTTAATCACAAAATATATGTCTTATTTGATTATTAATCATGCAGGTAACTTGTAAAAGTTGATTTTTTTTTCCAGTTGCATTAAAATAACTGGAATCATTTTAGAAAACCTCTCACTGTCTAAAGGACAAACTTATCTAATCTAAAAATCCTCTAGCAACACTCCACAGAAATAAAATCAATGTAAACAAATTCTTATTTTTCTTGCACCAGAGCTATTACAGCTGAAAGATTTATTTAAAAACAAATTAAAAAACCCTCAAATTTACAGAATCTATGAACAGAAAAAAAATGAAGATGAATTGCTGTCAGAATTTGGTTTTGGCTTTTACTAGCAAACTGATTCTTTAAACAAACAGGCATTGCAAAACTGTTTCTGAGCCCTTACAATAAAGCATTATGCTTTCAACATGGTAACACAAGTTCAGGTGAGCTTGATTCATTACTGTAGCATCTTCTTTCCTCCCCTCAACCCTTAATCATACACTCCACTAAAATATGATGCACAGTACTTGTGATGATAATGAGTTACCTCCTTTTCCTCAAAGTAATGGTAATCCCTTAAGAGAAAACAAAGCACAAACTCCCTAAAATGGCTACTTATGGAACATATGATTTCAAACTTCAGAAAATAAACATCCACTCTTAGTTAAATAACTGACAGAACTCATTCATTAAATTCTTCACTTCTTAGAAATTAAATCATGATCAACTTTCTAATATGCTTTAAAACTACATAAAGTAGTTTTGGATAATGAAACAACTATATACAGCCCACATGTATTCTACCTGCATAGTAAACCAGATTGAACTTTTAAAGGCACTGAATCATATAACAGAAGTTACAATCATTGCAGTAAGTTAAAACAGTACATACAAGCCTTTAAAAGCTTCAAATGAGACCTCAGCACTAAAAAGGCATACAGTCAAAGTATTCCTCAACACAATGGTACAGGCTGAGGGCTTTTTCACCACCACTTCACATTTAATTCTACTAATACAGAATTTTTAGCCTGGTTTATTAACAAAATTTTACATCAAGCACTGTTTTGTAACAAAATAGTTGTGCATAAGGCTTATTGCTGTGTTTCCCTAAGCTCAACTGAGTTATTAAAAACTCACCTCAGAGAAGTACTAGGTAATAATTCTAGATTTACAGAAACTATAATAGATATTTCAAATACAGTAAGAAAGCTCAAAAGCCAAACAACCGTTATCTTTTCCAAAGCAATTACTGTCATAAACAGGCCTATGAGATGTAAGTGATGTCAACTATTATTACCTGACAGATTAAAAGTTTCATTGTGCAAGGAGTAATTTTCCACAAATACCCTAAGAGGTACTTCGTTTTGCAAAATCAGAGCACATCCGGTCTGTCATCTTTTTACAGCTCAAAAAATTGACATGCCCTTCACACATATAAGCTGAATATATATGAAAACTTGTCTGATAAATTGGACCTCTTTTTTTTTCATTAGTATAGTTTTATTACTATATTAAAGGGAGTAATGAGTAAAATTCCAATGCCAGCACTACAAATTAAGTTCTTGAGTTGTAAGGAGTAACTGAAAATATGCTAATCATGCCTAGAATTTACATCAATTTGAAGCTCGCAATCTCTGTGAAAGCAGGCTGATCAAAAGCCACTTTTAGAAGACTATTTATACTTACCACTCTTTAAAAAGTCAACATGCGCTTCTTTGTGATGAAGAAGCTCCACATCATAGTTGGCTGATGTGTTGGCATGTTGTTCTTCCTTTAAAAAAAGAAAGGTAGAAAGAATATAACTATTTTAGCTATAGGTCTCTGTTTTCATAAATGAGTGATTCTACATTTACCTTTCACTCCAGAAGAAAACAAAAAGCCTCCAAAGTGCCTCAGACAACAAAAGGATTGCAATGTTGAAGAAACTGCCTGCTCTCTGACCTGTTTAAAGATGCAGCCATCTGCATTTCCTCTTTTTTCCTTTTTGAAACCATGGTTTCCTCTTTACAGAAATGCCTTGACCAGGTTCATAGTGTAAAACATAGGTAAAAACAGACTTAACTACTTTCATTGAAATCAGTGAAGTTAAGGAGGCTTACAATATACTGAATACCACTAGCAGTTACAACTTGTCACTACAGAGTAGGTTGGCACCTACTTTTCATGCCTAAAAATCAAGACTCCAAACCAAAAAAACCACACTTCCAACTACCATTTTCTTGCACTTCAGATATCTACAACAAGTATAGCTGCAGCTGAAAAATTGATGTTTGTAAAGAGGACACTGCATCTTTAAACAGCTGCAGAGGACTAGCAAAAACAGAACAGTAACTTTGGTAATTTATGCCAAGTTAAAAAAATAAATAAATAAAGGAAAAATCACAGAGAACCCAACACAATCTATTACTATAAGGACAAAGGCAGAAGGGAGAGGTAGTAGCACACAGGTCAGAAAGTTACAGACAAGGTATTTGCAAACTTATGTCACACTTATGCCATGACCCATGTCAAAATTTCATTAAAAGCTGTGAAAATATTTGTTAATTTAATGTTTTAACTTATAAAATGCACACAATATTTCTAGTTTTCAAAGATGCAAGTAATGAGTGACAGTACTTGAACTTGAAGAATTTTATTAAATCAGGAAAGTAGATTGCTCCTGCCCCTTTTGTCTGAATACGCACACTTCTGTTTCAATTGTCCCTTGCTGCCCAATCAGAAAATTACTATAAATTTAAAAATAGTTGAATTCTTAGTTGCAGTGATTCCCCTCCCAGTAGTGATAAAAAATTCAAAAATAGGGACATAAGCAACTCTGAACAGAAGATGTTTGATTTCTTTCTTAAGTAGATGTACCCGATATGCCATGTTTCTGGTTTATGGATCTTCAAGCTGGAAAACCTACTGGAAAACCTTTAGTCAACAGTCAGCTATTAGTTACAAACACCTTTATGTTGGGTGGGCATGATAATGAAACAGAGGAAAAAGACTCACTATGCCACTCTAATGCACAAGGGTCAAGACTATCTAAACACAACTAGAGGAAGACAAAAGAATCACAGACAAGTAATCTGAGGTAAATAAGACTGTATTTATATAAAGTAATACAAGCAGAACTGAAATAACACTTGTATTGCTACATCAAAAATTGAGATTCAGCAATACAACAATATTGTTCTGTGATCCTTCTTTAATTTTTTTTTCCCTTTATTTTTACTAACCTGGTCACAGACATTGAATGTGGGCTAATAAAAAAAAAACAAACAAACAAAACAGAAAATATGATATGGAGAGAAAAACAATGTGAAAATTCAATTAAAATAAACATTAAGAGTTTTCAAACAAATTTAGAAGTGATGTAGCCAGTTAACACAAAGCTACAGACACAGTATTACCTTCATGGGAATGTTAGTTATTGTGGTTGAAGCCAAATCAAAGTGCTGCTGTACTAAAACATTCAGTTTTGTAGCCAGATGACGACCAGCACGGACACTGTGCACTTCACTGGTTAAAACAGGTGAAAGCTATAATAAATTGACAGAGAGTAGGTAGCATTAATGAATTAAGCTCTATTACCACATAACAGCACTATTCATTTAAAACTCTAAAATAAGCATCATTTATACTACTAAATTTCACTATTGGCAAAAATTACTATTCAAAAAAACCCCACTCCATGGGAAATTAAGAAGGAAGAAGCAAAAATTAATTCTCAATCAGAATTTTACTGGTTGTGTCAACTGTTCCAGTTGCTACCAATCGTCAAAAAAAAAAAAAAAAATAAAAAGAATTAGAAGACTGCTATAAACCTGCTTTGTTAATTGTTAATAGGAAGAATCAGCATCGCAACATGAAGAAGAAATCCTCTTAATAGCACCTCTGGGCCTAGTTTTCCTGCTCTTTTACCTGCTGAGTAACAGCAACAAACTAATTTTTATATGCCTACCTATAACTGCATCATATATATACACACACAAGGGAAAAAATGCAAGCCATAAGATACATTTGATTTTTCCCTAACTAATAAGGACAAATCAACACAGTGATAAAGATGACTGTCTTACATAGGAACGTAGTAGTCCATTTAGTCTCTTCCAATTACACAGGTGGTGGGGGTTTTTTAGCACAACTAAAGAGTTTTTTAGAAAATCTCAGGAAGGTAGCAATTACAAACAATATGCAGGACTAGATGCCTTTCATGTTAAGCTTAAGACTTTTCCATGTCTTATCTTTCTTCCAAGCAGCACATTAAAATACTGAGCAAAGCAGACTGATGAAGAGCAGAATATATTACAAAATATTTTGGAAGTACTTGGTTTCAAACTACCACTAAGCATACAAGTCCACAGATTATATACGCATGCTTTGGTTACTGAACAACTGAGATGTTAATATACAGAATGATTTCTTATATGCATCCTTTCATAACGTAATCTGTAAAAGTACCTGCAGGGTTCTGCAAGTATTTGATGAACTTCAAGCATATTCTACACTCCTACAATGTTGCCCTTTCACTTGGAAGTAGATATGCTTTTCAACGCTTTTCATTAAAAGGGCATTCTGGTAACACTAGAACAAGAGAATTTATACTAAAAAGCTAATTTTGGTTTCATGAGAAAACCATCCAACCAAAAGGCTAAAAACACTAACATGATAGTCTTGATAGCATGGAACAATGCAGTGCTGAACAGTACCTACATCATTCACTGACAGATTTGGGAAAACAGGGCTTGGCTTGTGCTAGCTAGCAGCTTATGCTTGAATAGCAGGAAAGTTACTCAACTAACCTATTCAACACACAAAGTAGTTAATGGTTTCCCACTGTGTTTCTAAATGTGTGCTTCATTCTCAAAAAAGACAAACCCCAAGACTATGTAATTCTGTAGCATTAAGAGTCTTACTTCACAAAACCAAAATTGAACCATGAATGATTAATGCAAAAAAAAGTAATGAAATTAAAAAAGGGGGTATCATGTATGCACCAAGACTACAAACCAAGAAAAAGTATATACATGAGATGACAATATGCATGCTGTAAACTTTTCTGAGACTCTTACCACCTGTACTTTTTCCTACACCTTACCAGAGACCAGAGCACAAAATGTTATTGCTGAATACTTAACATGCACTGTCTACTTCAAGTCTGATGTGATTCCTAATCCTTGGATAAATTTCCTCATTTTAAACTCCTTACCTCTTTTTTAGGGCGATCTGAAACAAGGCTGTCTTCACCAACTGGGTACGTGTGGATTAAGACCAACTCACACTTCTGAATCTGCATTAGGCTTAAAAACAAAAACATTCTATTTAGTCTGCCACACTGTAGGCTATCTCCTAGAAAATCAATTCTTCCAAGATTCATCTGATTTCAGAAACACAGAATCATACAGATGTATCATACTGTTTCTGAAAGCATTCTGAAGAAACTAATTTGCAAAAGCACATATTTTAAAATAATTTTATCAAAATAAAAAAGTATAACATTTCTAGTTCTTCAGATGCTATAGCACTGTGTTTCTTTTGGGATATATTAGTGGAATAGATCCTTAACTGGTGTAACCTGTTTGGCTTCATTCGGCTGAAAACTGACATTACAGAGGATTTGTGTCTCCAAGTTCATGCACAGGTATTAATAAGGGGATTCCAGTGAACTTGAAAACAACTCCCCGGATAGCATGGTTATCTCCCTAGGTGGCTGGAAATTTGGAGAGATCAAAATGTTGTTCCAAATCTCCACCTACAGGAATGAGATCACTTTTCTGTCTTTACAGTGGACTTGGAACCTGATTTTCTGGGGCAGTATCCTTCATACATGCTGAAACTGCAATTGCAGCAAGTAAATATAGGAGACTCCTGCTTCTGCTACTTAAGTGCCTAAGGAGCAATCAAGAATAAGATCTCTACTTATTATACACTTTACAAGGCAATACACAGTCCCTGGGCCAAACAGATTAGACAAAACATATGGTGGAAAAATGACTTCTCACCGGAGACACAACCTGTATTTCAAAAGATTTCTTTATCTCAAGGGAAGTGTCAGGCAACACAACACTTTAGAAATTAAAAGCTAATTTCAAATAAGTTAACTATTTTAGCTGAAGATGAATGTAAAACTAACGCAGCGCTAACAAGAAAGCATGCATCAGACGCACTACTGATTACAAATATACAATATATTAACAAGGCACAGCTACACGTTTCATTTTGGAGCAAGATGTAGAATGTAACAACCTAAAATACTGTACTGTCCCTGTGGGGATAAATGAGAATGCTGAAAAGCTAATGATTGCACTCCAGCTCTAAGTCAACAATATTTTATATTGTTATATTTTATATTGTTATATTTAGCAACTTTTATTTCACACAGGTATTCATTCAAACATTAAAATAAATTTTAAGTAACAAAAATACACCTGTATTTCACAGAGGAGGTAACAGGCGCACACAAAATATGGTAAGTTACATCTGTAAAATGTATACTTACTGATCTGAATTAGCTGCAAGCTTGTTATGCTCATGGATAGTTTCCTGAACACAGTCCTCAAGCATCCGAACATGACTGTCACTAGAAAGATAAAATTTTATATTTATTTTTATGCAGGATAACCAATCCCCCCATTCAAAGCAACATGCCACTAAATGCCCTTTTATTTCAAGTGAGAAATCTTTCATTTGTTACAGACCACCCTAGATAAAATGTTTAATAAAGCAAGAAAGAATCTTAACAAAGACCACAAAAAAGTTAGCTATGTAGAGCATGAATTCATGACAATCAACAAAAGGCTTCTAAAAATTTATGAAAGAACTTCTCTGCAAACGGTAGAAGCACATGATCATACAAACCTTTTTGCATTAGTAATGCAGATTATTCTTCCTCTGTTTCCCACACGTTCTGCATTTTCCATGAGCATGGTTCGAGCCTCATGTTGGTATTCTGTTATCTTGCAGAGCGCTTCAACTGCTGCAACCAGACCGTGAAGTATGCTGCAGCACTCTGGGTCTGCCCGAGGATTAGGTGGCCCAACAGCTGCTAATGCTGCCATCAACTAATTGAAAAGAAAAAAAACCTGTTATTGAAATTTACTTTCCAGCCCTTTGTTAAAGTAATCAGCTAAGAGAAAAAGTCATCATTATAACTGATTTTACATGCAAATTAATATTGACAGAAAACCAGACAAGAGCTATTAAAGACCATTATATGCTACCAACCTTATAGAAAACATTTGGCCCTAAATTATCCTTTACAATTCATTTATTAAGCGCTACAAAGCCTTGAGAATATTATCATTTCTTACTGAAAAATACCTGGCTATAATAACAAGTTATATTCAATACCTGAAATCAATTCTAATATTATCAGTTGCCACCTGCAACTGCAATCTCTGAGATTCTGGAAATTCAGTTCCTCCCCAGAGTAAATATAAATTTTTCAGAGGATGAGCCCATTCAGTATTAAACAAAACAAGAGCAAAGAGAATATTCACTTTTTTATTTGCCTACAGTGCAAGCGTAAAGAAAACCAAATTTAAAATTCAAGAAGTATCATCAAATTACAGAAGAAATACGTAGGTAATTTCCTCATAATATTTAATATCTAACTCTATACTCAAAGCTACTGGATTCTTTTTAACTTATGTAAAGCTGCCTATAGAATAGCCCATCCTCACAGGTGGCTACTTAAAATTCTATTACACAATTTCAGACTAGGTCCGCTGTTTTAATTAACCAAAGTTATTTCATTCTTAACATAGTAAGAAGCTGCTGTTTATTCCATGATTAATCTAGACTTAAAACCCAAAAGGACGGTTACAAAGCATACCTCCTGCAAGTTCTGATCTTCTTGAGTCCAAGAATTCAAGACATGAGCCCCAGAATCACTCACAATGAAATTCACCTAAAAGGATCAAAAAAGCACATGTAAGATCTTACTATATCAAATCATACAGATAACAGCCATTATGGCTACTTCTCCAAATACAAACAAATATGAATTACACATTCATTCTTCTGATATTCTGGAGGTATGTGCAATGACCAGGCAAACTAAAAATAAGACTACAAAAAACATCCACTCCTACTACATTCAGTTACCCTTTTGTAACATTATGATTAGCAACTTCTTACTCCGTTTATAATTTTAAGCTACTAAATCAGTATCTAGACCAAATTAGCATTGCAGGGTATTATGAAGAATTTCAATAATTAGGCAATATTTTCAGGAGAAGAGCTACAGATTAAATACTTTTACTGCAGTGGTGTAAGTCATTCTCCAAAGACTGTCACAGTAAATCACAGGGGTAAATACCTAGCAAAATTTACTAAATATCACATAGCAACATAAGTTCTAATGATGACAAAAAAGTCAAGAGGAAGCACACCTGCCACCTCAACTTGAGTTTTCCATACCACAGAATCATAGAATAGTTAGGGTTGGAAAGGACCTTAAGTTCCAACCCTCCCAGCCACGGGCAGGGACACCTCACACTAAACCATGTCACCCAAGGCTCTGTCCAACCTGGCCTTTAACACTGCCAGCGATGGAATAGTCACAACTTCCCTGGGCAACCCATTCCAGTGCCTCACCACCCTTACCGTAAAGAACTTCTTCCTTATATCCAATCTAAACTTCCCCTGTTTAAGTTTTAACTTGTTACCCCTTGTCCTATCACTACAGTCCCTAATGAGGAGTCCATCCCCAGCATCCTTACAGACCTCCTTCAGATACTGGAAGGCTGCTATGAGGTCCCCACGCAGCCTTCTCTTCTCCAGGCTGAACAGCTCCAACTTTCCCAGCCTGTATTCATACGGGAGGTGCTCCAGTCCCCTGATCATCCTCGTGGCCTCCTCTGGACTTGTTCCAACAGTTCCATGTCCTT
>JBCJKH010011617.1:0-29524 GCA_039877255.1 Loriculus beryllinus | reverse complement strand
TCTGAAGGGGGCCTATAGGGATACTGGGGATGGACTCTTCATTAGGGACTGCAGTGATAGGACAAGGGGTAATGGGTTCAAACTTAAACAGGGAAAGTTTAGATTGGATATAAGGAGGAAGTTCTTTACTGTGAGGGTAGTGAGGCACTGGAATGGGTTGCCCAGGGAAATTGTGAATACTCCATCCCTGGCAGTGTTCAAGGCCAGGCTGGATGGAGTCTTGCGTGACATGGTTTAGTGTGAGGTGTCCCTGCCCATGGCAGGGGGCTTGGGACTAGATGATCTTAAGGTCCTTTCCAACCCTAACTATTCTATGATTCTATAAATCTATACTTACCTTACAGAAAAGGACTTTGCAAAAATGCAGCTTGTAATTCCACATGTCTTAATCTGTAATATGTAGAAAAATGTGACTACCAGGTTATCTCTGTTACATCCTATAAATTGCCATAACCTTCAACCTTGCTGAATCTTAGTTTCTTGGTGATTTATGCTGCCATCAATGTTGGAAAGCAGCTACTCCTGAATGTGTGAAGGAAGGGGACATCAGGTCCATAGAGATACCATCAGGTATCAGAGAGCTTGGTCTAAGCAAAGAAACTACTGTAACCAAAGACATCTGTAGGGGAAGATTGGATGAAAGCCACAAGAAAATATTGGGGTTTATTACTAAAAAACCCGCCCTTCACTTTTAAAGCTACACAGATTGGAAGTCAATTATATACCAATTTGAATACACACTAATTTATGCTGGACTGATTAGGTGTATCATAATCTATCATGATATTTAAATATCTGAGAAGATATTTTTTTAATTTTTTAAAAGTGGTTTGGAATACCAAAGGGTAGGTATAATTGGAACATTCGTACAATTTCTACAACACAAACATTTCCTAATGAGTTAAAATTCACTGAAGCAAATATATTTATGCAAGGGTTTAGCTTACACATAGATGAGATTAATTATTTGGATAAAAGTTAAAGAACTTTTAGAAAGATCATTATTCTTTCTGTAAAATTAAATATCAGCCTGTTCTCTTAATAAATGCAAGTCTTCATAAAAAGCCAATGAGAAACTATCGGATGAGAATTTAGATTAGGTTAAATTAGGAAAGCTGTTTGCATTCCTAAGAGCCACCAGCACCATCAAACTCATTACTTAATGAGGGCAACCCAACTGGCAACTCAGAAGAAACAGCTTTTAAGACAAGAATGCTCTCTGGTGACACACTACTGTTAATGATTTTTATGTCAATAGCTACATGTAAAAGCCAGAGATTTTACCTGCAAGGTCAGACTATCAGATATAGAGTGCTCCCCAGAATACAAAGGAAAAGATTACTTCATTTTAGCACTTCTAGAGTGCGATTACCTATTCCATGCCTTGCAAAAATTAAAGTGAACTATAAAAGAAAAGTCTTAAAAGCATTTTCCATGAGTTTGATGATGCTATTTATGCTTCTTCTTAAGAGCCCATAAAACAACTTGTGAAACTATGGGCTTCCATACTGAACAAGTCGGTGATGATGCTGATGCATCAACTTACTAATTAACACATAGTCTGCACTGCAATTATGCTTTGCTTCTTTTTAAATGTCGTTGTACAATAGAAATATCCCTACAGCTAGCTCTGTAATGTTCTTGATATACAGTTAAAACCCTTCTCATATTTATCATACTTATTAACAATGCCAAAGACGATTTGTGACAACAGTCTTTCCAAAGGGTATTACTGTTAGCTCATATTACTCAAACCTAACTCTGTCTTAAAAATTTTGCTTGATTGGCACTAAATTTGGGAAGTTAATACCTACTGAGGAAAAATTTCATACTGCTTTAAAGGCTTGACATGGTAATAAGACATGGTAATAAAAGCACCACTAAATAAGGTATGTTGGTATTTGAATTTGAAACAACTCAGTTTCCTTCCCCAGAGTACAAAAGAAGCTTTTATTGTCCTTCAGGAATTTCACTGAAAAGTTCTCCCTTTTTCTGCCCAGCTTTGAATATGCTACTAGGATGCCTACTCTTCTACATGCACTGTAAAACCATCATCCCAATGTTCTCTCAGCTACTCTTCAGTTTGCAGATATTCTACACAGTCACAACATTTGCTTAAGAACTTCCCTACCATCTCACCTGAACTTCTGTCCTCCACCCAAACCTTGTTGCTTCACACATACTGCTCTCCACAAAAGTCTCTGGTGCACAAGCCAACATTTAGGCTTTCTCATGGTTCCTTTCTTTGATTCTCTTGTCAGGTTTCCACTGTCCTTTGGAATGATGTCCTCCCCTGAAGGGATCTGGACCTTGTTTTAGTACCTGTACTTGCTTTGTACATCATTCTAAAACATAGTGGCTATAATATATCTGGAAATGGTTAGAGGAGATTTCCAGCAGCACAAAAACAACACAGGAAGATGATATGTCCTTTTCTCCAAGGACAAAAGGACTCTCTGACTCCTCCAGACTAAAGAAATCATTTTAGATCAGAAAAAAAAGCCCAGACTCAGCATGTAAATTAAGGGAGAGACACACGCGGGCTTCTCTTTACCTTCAGACTTGTCTTTTGCAACTGTTGTATCCCCTGAAGAAACCACCAGAGAAAACAGGTCTGGCTTTTTCTGCTCTTGTGCAGATTCCTGCCATCTGCAGTTCCTCCTTCTAGGAACAAAATCCCTTCACTCCCACTGCATGTGTGGACAAGGAGAGGTGCCAGGATACCTTGTTTTCACACATGGACAGAACTTTCAGGGTACCATTCTGAAAACTCAATGCAGCTTGTTAAAATACCCTTCCAAATTCTTCAAGACATGCTGAACATGACCCAGTACTAAATTAAAAGCAGTGTTAAGAGCCTTTTACAGGACCAGCGATTGATTGTGCTTACTTGCAGAAAGTTTAAATTTTTTTATTTCTACTGATTAAGAAAATGGGAAATAATTAATATTTTATTATCTGTGTAAATTTTTGCATAGCCATCACTCTTGGTAGCAAACAAAACCTGTAACTATAGCTTTCAAGAAGGTACTGGCCAACTAAAAGAGATTGACAACCTGAGAAAAAGTGACAGCAGAATGAAGTTATCTCCCACAAGAGACACCTGGCTTTTAAAGCTGTGCCACAAATAAACATCAATTTGGCAGGCGAGCAGAAGCAGCAGCTTCTGATGCAGATAGATAACCTATTGACTCTTCCAAAGCAACTCAAAGGTCATCCAAATACCCACCGTGACTTTGAGGTGTTTTGATAGCTAGGTAATCCTCCTACAAGGAGCAACAGCAATGACCACAGCCTCATCAAGTTTTGATGTAAGCTTTTAACAAGCAGTCTTGTTTTCAGAGAACACTAAATGATGTGAGTACAACTTGTGTGAGTCATATTTGCTGGTTTGGGTTCAGTTCTGATGCTTTCGACCCCTAATCCATCCATAATAATAAGTACAAGTTTAATGCTATACCAAAACATTCCACTTCCACATACAAAACTCAATTCACTCACTAACTGGGGCATTATTAAATCCTCACAGTTCAGTGACTTCATTAGGAATGCATTTTGGCAAATGCTCTAAGGAACAGCAGATTCCAATGTTCTCTTATAGTCTCAAGTATCAGGACAGAGGTTCTTAGTTTCCCTTCATCAAACATACATGCTAGCCTCCTCTATGCACGCTCAGCTGTACTTGTACTCCTAATGACACCCACTGGGAGCTGGAAACACACAGCCTCATCCAGTATTCCCTACAGCAAAACAAAGACATTGATTTTCCACTTCAAGCAATAGCAGCAGGTTACCTCAGTTTACTGCCCAGTTTCATCTTCAGCGAAACATTTGCACCTTTACAGCTATTAAACTCATCACTCCATGACATTAAATATTGCTTTATTTTGCCTTTTCAAAAGAAAGCTCTGTATTTTTTCTAATACATAGCTTGTTGTTCTTTAGTGGTAAAATACCATCTATCAGGTGCTCAGGTAACAAAAAGAGCTCTTCTGTTCAAGATCTATTTTATAAAACTACAGGTATGTCTGGCATGCAATTCACATACAGTCAGGGATCAAAACACAGAATTATCTTCAGCCTCAAGTGGTAGACAAAGCTTTTCAAAAATGAAGGCTGCAATTGCTGCTTAAGAGACTAATCATTGGCATTAAGGCAGTAAATTTAAACCCTTCAAATAAACAGTCTCTAATATACTCTACAAGAAGGATATTTTGTTTGGTTGGTTTTTTTCTTGCTCCTGGTATTTTACATTGAAAAACTAACCTGGGACCAGAAATAGAGAAGAAATGCTGAAAGAGTAAATGAGATACAGCAACTGACAGAGCTCAAGCATAACGCAGCTGTACCTGCCAAACAGCCCTTCCCAACCTGTTGGACTCTGCAAGTCTGTCAAATCAAAATTTAGCATCTTTAAAAGAGAAAACAAAATCCAGCAATATCCTCCATAGCCTGGAAATCAGATTTTTCAGCTGAGACAAGATGTGTATTTATGCATTTTTTGTAAATGTGAGGTTTGTTTAAAGCATTGTCACCTGCAGTTTCAGAAGATCAAATGGAATCGCAAAAAAGCCCCACGAAAGATTACCATCAGCCCAGAAAGTTTACAAATTGGAAAGCAAGATGTGAGTAGAGAAGGTTATAAATTATACAGTGGTTTTTTGGTTTCACACAGTGAAGAATAACCTCAATCAGATTCCTTGCCTGCAAGGAACAGAAACTCTGGCTGTGCTTTTTGACAGCCACAGATGGCAATGGACAGCCTCACCTCAGCAAGCCTCTCTGCAAATAGATTCTTCTGATATTGTCCATGACCTAGCAATGGCATTTGCCAGCTCTCTCCTGTCCCACATTCTCCCACCCTGACCAGCAAATGCTGGTCCTAGACCACTGAAAATCTATATTCAATCAGCCTTATGGAGACAGCACATAAGTGCCTGATGAATCAAAGTGGGATTCCGAGCCTACGCAGCACATTGTGTACTCCCCACCCTCACTCCTAGTTATTAACAACACTTTTTTAAAAACTTTTCAGTATCTAAAACGTAAAATTTGAGAACAAAATAACTTCCCATGCCCAGGAGCACACACAGAATTTTCTGCTGTGTTCTTTTCAGACTGTGTAACTAGCGCTTTGAGCACACTTCAAACAAGGCAGTTTTGCTTAATAAAGACCACATAATATAGCTAACCTTGTATTCTACTCCAGCTGTGCTTTGCTCATGCCTCTCTGGACCAGGAAAGACACCTGAAAATCATGATAGATTTACGATACATTCTTCCTGAAACAAACCACTGAGTTATGAAAATAGGTCAACACTGCACAGTAATGGACACAGAACTAAGCTTGCAGAAATGCCTCTGAAGGCTGAACAGCTCAAAGGGGCTTCCATTCTCCCACCCGTCTGTCTTTTGCTTTTTGTCTTTTTGGATTTTAGCAACAATTCACAATCCCAGACAGGTTGACAGCTTACTGAAAATGGTCCTTCTTCAGAAAAGTGCTCATCGCTTACTGTGTACCATCTTTAGTACACCGGTACTAACATTTAACACTCAATAAACCTGCACCCTTTCTGTGGAGCTCTGCCTTACAGTTCAACTCAGACTTTCCCTTTTTCCTTTGATACTTGAGGTTTTCCAGGGACCAAGAGTTGGTTCCATACCTGGCACTTAATTATCAGACAAGCCACTTGCAGACACTCCTTCCCACTGCCAAGATGAATCAGGAAGAGTGGAAAAACAAAATACGAAATCATCCTAAGCATCTTTCACAGGATTTTACAGCTGTTTTCCTCTCAAGACACAAAATCAAACTGCGTGCCACTCTATGCAGTTGCAGTTTGTAACTTCCCCAAGCACAGACGCTGCGAACTGAGTGAAGGCCACTGACAGCTCTCCTACCTAGATCATCTGGTGCAGATTCATCATGAGAACCAATGGGGAAATGTCAGGGCGGAACTGCTGGCTGATGGCTGTATCTCTCAAAATGGCATGACATTAATGACTTCTAAGATAAGAATTCCTGCTCAGCTGCAGCTCTGTGAGGTGGCTGTGAAGCAAAGCACCAATGTCTAGTGACAGGACTCAGCAGGACTCCCTCAAGAGCAGCACTATTCAGGGGTTTGTAGCAGAACTATGTACTAAATAATTGGAATTCACTGAGATACGACTAAAAGGAGAATTTAGTTTACTTAAACTGGGAGCAAACAAATAATTCTAGAAGACTTTTTATTCAGCACCTTGTTAAGCTGTTGATAACTGTTGGCAGAATTAAGCCACAGAGGCAATTCCCTTCAAATATTTCTTCATTTTCTTCTAGACTTCAAAATTAGTTGCATCCAGCTAATTTGATCTACAGTGGATTTTCAGAGAAGATAAAAAGTATAGGATCTGAAACAGAGGGTTCTCAAACCATCTCATCTCAACGTATATCCTTTGTTAAGGCAGCTATACAAAACATCAGCAGAGTGGTGGTGGAAACTGCCTGCTGTACCTCACAAAGTACAAAGCAAGAGGCTTCTCAAGAGTTTACAAAGGCCCATGGTGGAACACGAGCCCACTGGAGGCTGGGCAAGCAACACAGCTCAGGGATTACATCCTACACAGGTTTAGGATTTTGAATAGGGGTAGCAAACCATGGAGTCAGAGGTTAACAGTGTCAAGCCTGGGATCTCCAGGCCTAGAAGAGTGACCAAAAGAAAGCACCAGCAAGAAAAAGAACTGTACCTAAAATAAAATAAATACAATACAATACAATACAATACAATACAATACAATACAATACAATACAATTAAATTAAATTAAAAGAAGGCCAAATATATACCAGAGGAGGACAAGGAATCAGCTTCTTCAGACATGGGATGGTGAGTGACTAGGAGCAACACCAGTGTGCTGACAGCCTGAAGAGTAAAACAGGCTAGATCACACCACATCATTGTGCCCAATCATTAATGAATGATGCAGGAGAAAGTATCCTAACTCTTAAGTTACTTTGATTAAATAATATGGAGAGCTCTTTTTAATAGAGAGTAGAATAGATGTTCTGCTGCTGATTCTGAACCAATAGTTTCTTTTAAAGAAGCTTCAACCTTTCGTCTTCTCTGTCAGTTATGAACTGGAAAACCACACTTCCAGATTCTCAGCTATTTGAAGCTGGCACTGCTCCAGCACCAGAAACAGCCTAATTCCCACTAGGACTACAGATGACGTGACCTCTTCATTTCAAGAACAACACTGAATGAAAAGTGAAATGTGACAGCCAATGTTTTCCTTGGGGTTAGCTTCCATTACTAGTCAGAAATGAAGCATATGCAGTGCTTCACATGCATACAATGAATGTGTGATACATAAGAAAACCAATTCTTTTATTGCAAGCTTTCTATTCCTTGGTAATGTTTCTTTTAGCCACAAACACTTAAATTCATGATAACTAGCCTTCCTTAAGAAAATTTCTAGCACTTTGACTGCAGAGTAAATCTTCAAGCCCTAAAATGTGTAACAGAGGGCTCTCAATTTGAAATTTATCATGGAAAAATCAATATTTTAAAAAATATACCTTTTTGAGTCAACCTTGTGATTCAGGCAGACTTAAATATGCTTAGATTTGATAATGCTATACTTATTAATTGCATGTTTCATTTTAGTATACAACACGCTTACACTTCAACACTAAATTGGACTCTACATTGCAAAGAAAGTTTTAACTATACTCTGTCCAAGAGCCATGTTTAGCTTTTAATATATGTAATTAACATGCTATTACTGGCATGTGAGGCAATCTCTTTCTCTGAGACACTCTGTAATTCATTTTCTGAAAGAAGAGCATGAACGTAACAGAAGTTTTGCATATTGGTATGTTGTCATTTTGACGGTTTATTTATTTGCCCACTCCATATTTCCTCCATCCACAAATTTACTAAATCTCCATCATTCTTCCCTGCTCCCTCCACAGCCATCTCTGCTTTTACCCAGTCTCTCTTTAGCCATACCTCAGGAAAAATGCTGAGGGCATCCTGTACCAAGATCAAGACTACTGCAGTCTTTTTTGTTCTTTCTGCCAGTCCCCATCTCGTTTTTGTCAATATCTATCTGTACAGTTCACAAAACATTTGATTTTCTGCCTGGTTCTTTGTTATTTATGGTGCAGTAGGACAAGCAGTTCTTCACACCTACTAAAGCCATTTCAAAACATCCACCAGGAGAGGGATCATAACCTAACCCTAGTCCATGTAGCAATCATTGTAAGAATGTGTTTGAGAGACCTGATTACTTACTCACACGACAAGCCTTCTACCTGCCTCAGCTTCCAGAGCAAGCACTCAGTACTGTTTACCTTTAAAATTTTATGTGCTTCATCAGGCCCACTGGCTGTTTCACCATCTTTGTGTTGCTGATTCAAATGCAATTTTTCATTTCATTCTATTCAATTTCACAACCTCCTTACAAACACAACTGTATTATTATCCCATTTAGCAACACTTCAAACATAGAGATTCTGCCTAATATATATGGAATATGATCATGATACAACTTACACAGCTATGCAAAAGGAAAAAATACTGTGAGCAAGCAAATTGTCTTGCCACAAGCACCAGCAAATTCATTAAATAAACCCTTCTCAAATTTTCAGCCAGAAAAAGTACTGTACAATAAAAACTATCTGAAAGTTGTGAGGACTGCTCTATTTGCAGTAAATCTGTCTTGCACTGACAATTGCATTGTCCTACACTATTTGTAACAATCATCTGCAGCACACAACACAGTATAAAGCAGGCAGTCACCTGGCTCTGAACCCCTACTTTCCAATGGTATAGACATCAAAATTAAAGGTTAACAAAGTGTCAGTTCCAATAACTAATTATTTGATAATTATGCAACTTGTTCTTGATTAAAACAGAAGGATAGACTGTCTTTAAAAAGATAACACTATTAGTGGCTCACACAACATCCTGGCAAGTAAAACAAAGATATCATATCTGATCTTAGCTTTGTGCCTGATTCTCCACAGCTTTCTGGTTTAAACAGTTATTTGCACTTGTGTAATGGATTTGATACACTGTCACCAGTTGCCATGACTGAAGAATGAATACTAATCTGCTGGCCTTTCATGCCCACTCCACAAATCCAAACAGCTGCAACAGAATACCACTGCAGCCCATTGCACAGCATTCCAACCCAGACAATGTGAGCAAGGAAGCACCTGGCCCAAGATGTAGAATGCAACCTAAGCCTTTAATAAACCATTTTTGATAGCTGCACTGGAAGCATTCCACTAGGGACACCAAAACTGTAGACAACCTCATATTGATGTGCGTACTCAATGCCTTAAGATTTTTTTTCTAGGTTTCTATGCAATATGCTTTTTATCCTGAAATAGATGTAATGGAAAAAAAAAGTGGTCATTGCATGATTCATTCAGAATCATAGAGCACTACACAACTTTAAACACATAGCACAAAAATGACAGCACTTTGTTTATTTTCAAAGACAGAACTAACCCTAAAACACAACAGAAGACACTAAACTAGTACGACAGCATACTCTTCATGAAGTGTTATTTTTAATCACCTTTAATTTCGTGTTATAAAAGAAACAATCCACAGATATATCTTCCAGCAAGACCAAGTGATTTTTAATTAAAAAAATCTTACCTAGGTTGGTATTTTTTCAGTACATATAACAAAGGCACTGCGCTAGGTTTTCTTTTGAAGCATGCTAATGATGGAGATGAAGCATTCAAACAGATGCTTACTGTTGCATACTCCTCATGGATAATAAAGCTACTTACTTTACTGATTCATCTTGCTATCATTCAAGTAATTTCATATTGCCAAAATCCAACATTTTATCAAAAGATACTGGGCATATCCAAGCAATCAAAAGGTTTCACTATAAAAGTCTAGCACCAGAATTTCAGCCACACAGGCAGTTCAGACTTCAGTTTTAACTCAATTTTGAAGTTCTCTAAAGGATTGTACTTAAGTTCTGAATTTCGTATTGCACACCCAGTCTTCCAAGGCAGAATCCATATGGAAATACAGAAATCCTCTACTTTCTCGTTTTATAAACTGTTACAGACAATATAGTTTGGATTGATCTTTCTAACTTGAGTATCTTCCCCGAGGACTACATAAATGAAACAAACCTTCAGGCTACATATATGTTGCTGTTGTTTCCTACATGCCAAGTCTTTGCTTAATTTGATTCCATCAAAAATGTGAACACAAAATACAAAGACTGCTTCTTCCACCACAGCAATCAAAGTAAACCATTCATACTCCTCAAGGGAAAGCCACACCTATGGAGTTTCTTTTTTCATTACATATTTAAAGCAATCTAACAACTATATAAGCTACTGTTCTGTTACTACAGTTTTTCTGAGTATTTCCAATAAAATATATGTTTTCATTCAATAACGAGTCACCAGAAAGAACTCAAAATTTTGCTGAAATACATTCAGCCATGACAGAATCATAGAATCATGGTTTATTGTGGAGTGCCCCTCCTTATGGCAGGGGGGTTGGAACTAGATGATCTTAAGGTCCTTTCTAACCCTAACTATTCTATGATTCTATGATTCTAAGATTATTCCAGTGAGGTGCAGGATTTTTATGCATTCTGGGGTTTCTTTTTGTGCATTTTCTGGATTTTTCAAAGAAATTGTGTCTGCCAAAAGGTGATTTAAGGCTAACCCTAGTTTGGATTTTGGTGAACTGCTGCTATGTAGCCTTGAAGGAAGATACAAATACAAACGTTACTCCTGGTAACAACCCGTAACTCCTGGTTGGTACAAACAGTCATTCATTCCCTGCTATTAAGGCTCTTGTGGTTTTAATGTATGAGTTTCTCTGATAAGAAATCTCATTTCAGTCTCAGAATTTCAGGGTTATGAAAACAAATAATGACTTTACAAATTGGGAGAGAGAACTTGACAGGAACCTTTTAACCTATTGCATCAGGTTTGCGTGGCGAGGTTTTGGTAGCAGGGGGGCTACAGGGGTGGCTTCTGTGAGAAGCTGCTGGAAGCTTCCCCCATGTCTGACAGCCAACGCCAGCTGGCTCCAAGATGGACCCACTGCTGGCTGAGGATGAGCCCATCAGCAACAGTGGCAGCGTATCTGGGATAATGTATTTAAGAAAGGGAGAAGGAGCAGTTGCAGTAAGAGAAGGGAGTGAGGATATGTGAGAGCACCATCTATGTCCACATCAGAGTCAGTGAAGAAGGAGAGGAGGTCCTCCAGGCACCAAGCAGAAATTCCCCTTCAGCCCATGGTGATGCAGGCTGTGGGCTGTGCCCCTGCAGCACATGGAGGTCCATGGTGGAGCAGATCTCCACCTGCAGCCCATGGAGGACCCCACACCGGTGCAGAAGGATACCCAAAGGAGGTTGTGACCTTGTGGGCAGCCTGCGATGGAGCAGGCTCCTACCAGGACCTGTGGCCCCATGGAGAAAGAAGCTCACAATGGAGCAGCTTTGCTGCAGGACTTGTGACCATGTGGGGAACTCACTCTGGAGCATTTCATGAAGAACTGCAGACCATGGGAAGGAATCACACTGGAGAAGTTTATGGAGGATTGTGTCCTGTTTGAGAGAGCCCACACTGGAGCAGAAGAAGAGTGTGAGTTCTCCCCTGAGGAGGAAGGAGCAGCAGAGACAACATGTGATGAATTAACCACAACCTTCATTCCCTGTCCCCTGTGCTGTTTGAGGGAAGGAGGTAGAGAATTCAGGAGTGAAGTTAAACTTGGCAGAAGGGAGGAGTGAGGGGAAGGTGTTTTAAGATTTGATTTTATCTGTCACTACCCTTCTTTGGTTTGACTGACAATAAATTAACTTAACTTCTGTAAGCCAAGTCTGGTTTGCCCATGATGTTAATGCTGAGTGATCTCCCTCTTTCCTTATCTCAACCTGTAAGCATTTTGCTATATTTTCTCTCATGTACCCAGCTGAGTATGTGAGTGGCTTTGGTGGGCACCTGGTGTCCAGAGTCAACCCACCACACTTTTGCTAAATTTCAGCAGCTAAACTGAATACTCAGATGACTTTACACACTTTTTCTAACATATATCACCACAGTCAGAGTTCTTTCCACAAAAAGAAAAGCAATAAGTGAGCCCAAGTACTATATGAGTCTAGTCCACGTCCCATTTGACTTCCCTCAGTCTTTGTGTGGGTCCACGGCAGAGCTCAAGCTGGTATTGTGCCATCCAGAAAAGGCACAAACACCCATTTGGGAAGTTCTGAACAAATCTGAAAGCAACATGCAATATATGTGCTGTAATGTAGCTACAGCATTTTAATTGCAGGCATCTGCCATCAAACTAATGCAGATATTCGTTGAAATGTTTACTTCATTACCACTTTAGAAGATCTTAATTAAGCTGACTGGAGATTTGAACAAAGGAGGATGAAAAGGCATCAATTATGTGTATTACCACACTGAATAGGGCTCTGAAACTCAGACCCGAACTTCCATCAAAAGGGGCTGTTCAGGAACGCTCATCCAAGGCTGGTGATTGCAACCTGTCATTTTGCACACTCTGGGGTAGAGCTGCATTCTTCTTGAGGCAATAGCAGCCTTTCATTTTGATAATTGTGGGCTGTTTATGCAGTGTGAACGTCAACTGGGGGATGTTGCATGATCTGACAATATCAAACCACAGTGAATGACAGCAGAAATGTCATTCAGATCCGGCAATCAAGATTGTGGAGCACCAAATCCAAAGTCAGGTGTGGTACATAGGTACCAGCTTTCCTTCAAAAGCCTGTACAAGTTAAAATTATGATGACTTGGACATTTTTTTTAATAAAAATATGAAGCAGAACTCTAAAACAAGCTGAAATACTTCTGAAAGTAATATGAATACCCTAAGGTATAACACGTCCACGTAGCCTTATTATTCCCAAATCTCAATTAAAAACTTCAGTTACATCCAGGTAAATGTAACTGGAGTAAGAGTCCAACCCAGCCAACCTAGTGTTATATATTTGGGCTTGGCAAACAAACTTTTTGTTAAACAAAACGTATTAAAATCATCATGGTTTTTTTTAAACATTCATTCCTTTAAAAGTTTAAAATTTTGGGGGTTTTAACCCGATTTGGGTTCAAAATTGGAAATCAAGCAGTCTCCTGTTACTTTTGTGGCAGCTCTTGTATGATTCAAATGTATTTAAAATATTAATAGAATATTAGGTCTTATTGTGTTATATCACAGTAAAATGATAGTCAACTAGATTCTATTTAATTATAGATAATATTCTGAAAGTCAAATAATGTAAAAGTAAATTAAATATTTTAATACTACATATATAGCATAAAATAATAGTGTTAATGCTAAGTGGCATATTTTTTTAATACAAAAAATGCAGGCAGGGCTACTGTGTCAAAGCTGAAAATTGTATTTGTGATGGATGCTCTTGAATGTGTTACTTTATATATTTGGATCACAATATACAGTGAAAAAAAAAAAATGTTTAAAACAAAAAGATGCAAGTCCCACTACGTAATCCCTGTGGGCTCTTCATTTAAAACATGTCAGTTTCAAGACTTTGTAATAAAAATGGTTATGTCAAGGGCATAGCTGTCAAACTGTAAACTGGCTTGCAGGTGAGTTGAACCGCATGCTTCACAATGACGTTATACTACCTGCCACCCTGACAATCGCACAATATTTAGAACCAGATGCAATTCAACTAACATAAACCATCTGAATATATAACCTTATTACTTAGGCTGCAGCTTACATCATGACCCTAGTTCCACTCCTTATATACAGTATTTTCAAGCTGGGCAGTTGAATTGAAACCCAGTTTGACTCATTGTATTTGCAGTGTATATACTTGACATATGCGTGATTCTTTCCTGTGTACTCTGTGCCATGAGCAGCTAATAGTATTTTCTTTTCCTGTTGTACTTTGCAATGTTCTTTACTATTAACACTGATAAAGAAAAAAAAAAAAAAAACAACCGAACCCAACAGAGACAGCTGCACCAGCAAAGACCAATAAAGATAAAACTCTTGTGTGTGTTGGGATTTTTACTGGCGCAAACAGCACTGTAAACAGCATTCCTCTTCCATAAAGAGGAAGACAAACAAGCTAGCATCGATTTGGGGATTGTAGTCCCTGTTGTTACATGTGCATGCATTTTTCTTAGTCAGTTGTATTTAAGAACATGGGGGGGTTTCCTATATTCTGCAGCAGATGTATTAGATAGACTTTTTAGACTGACTTAAATTGAGT
Organism: Loriculus beryllinus; assembly: GCA_039877255.1. Lineage (NCBI taxonomy): Eukaryota > Metazoa > Chordata > Aves > Psittaciformes > Psittacidae > Loriculus > Loriculus beryllinus. Next base: position 15,281 of record JBCJKH010011617.1, on the reverse strand, counting down.
CATTAACTAATGATGCTGGCCAAATACTATAGTATGGCTTAGCCCATTGTTCTCTTCAATAATATTGTGCTGTGCACGTTGATAGTGGTGTGGATCCACTGATTAAGTCTGTTCTCAGAAGCTGTCCAATCCTGAATTTCTCCTCTGTAAAGAATTGACAGTAGAGAAGGTCTTAAATAAACTTCAGCAAAACTAAAAGGCATTGAGAAAAATAAAAATAATGAATTCAGTCTGATTTCTTTTGGATTTAACTCAGTAAAAAAGGCATCAAATCATTGTGCCCTGGGCTGGCATTTTCGGGATGGCAGAATATTGACTGCTACATTTCAAAACGATTAATTCATTTTTTTCACTTGTATTACATGGAAGTCAAACTCAAACAAAACATTTTGAATACCTTGTAAAGCTGCTTTTATTTTCCTTCACTGACTTTTTCACTACTTGTCCATTCCTTGCAGTGGTTTCAAATAAAGATAATTTTCAGTCTTGCAATCAGAGATTGATCCACTGTTTTCTGTGGATAGACAGAATTGCCACATATAATGGTATTAACTATACATTAGTCTGCTTTTAATTTTTTAGGGACTTGAGATTACCTCAGACTGAAGACCACATGACTCTACTTATAAAGCTTAGATCTTTTCTCTAGAAGAGAGTATTACTTAGTGAAGAAGTCAGATTAATGAGTCTCCCCTATTCCTGGATCTAATCATTCCTGATGTCTCTTCTGGTCATCTGCAGTCTGAAGATCTCGTCTGTGGTGTGGTAATTCAGAATACATCAGGTGTACAGAAAGACTATGCAATTGCAATTGTGAATTAAGTTTTCAAACAACAGACAGATATTAAAGTTAGGTGAACTGGGTAACAGGTTAGTTCATGAATTTTTTTATGGGAGTTGAGGATATTTATTTTAATGCTGATATAAAACTTAAGATGAACAAAATACCATAACATTTTTTAAAGTTGCTGATGGTAAAAAACATTGACTTATGAGGTGCAGCATTTCCTTCATCTTTGACACTCATGCTTATATTGAATTTTAAAAATCAGAGAACTGTCATATTAATTTAAAGAAAACCCAGATATTTCTTTTCTGTGTCTATGCTGTTCTTTCTTTTTGGCTCATAGATCATATTCTGACATTTCTAATATATGCTGCATCTGTATGATAGTTTCCCAGGACGTATTGATAAAGAACTCAGAAAACTACTTAATTGAAGAGCAAACCAGATGTCAGATTGAAAAGGATTTGCCAGTTTTTGTTAAAAGAAACAAATAATCAAACTATTTTCAGGAGATAAAAAGACTTATCCATCCTTTGCTATACAATAACCAAAAACCTCTGAGATATGTCAGGTTTTATCCTGACATATTTCTTTCCTTGTCAAACTAGAAAACAAGAATCTTTTTGGTGTCTGATATTTCTTTTCTCTCCTGCAACCCCTTTGTACTAGAATCAGTTCTAGAAGAGGGAGCAAGCCAGTTCTTTATTATATATCACACGATTTTCTCTTGGACTCCAACTTCAAGATAACTTATTTTTTTCTATTTTAATGGAGAAAGTATAGATAGTGTGTTTAATACTTTGTCTGTGTTCAATTATTACTTATAGAGATATTGCAGTTCGTTCGGGGTTTTTGAGTGAGATTAATCCCTCTGAATTTTGGATGTCTAAAATTTAGCTGTGAACTCCAAGCTGTCCATCCTTGTTCCCTCTGCAGGAAAAGAGAGAAGATAATTTAACTTTCCCGTCTGAATTACTTTTGGGAAGGAATGTTGTGGTGTTTGTGCCTATCAGTCTTTCTTGTCCCATGGCTGTGCTGTAAAACTAACTCATTCTGGACACCTGCCAGCTGGATAAGGAGACAAGAAGTTCCATTTTCTGAACACAGAAAGTTGCCATATGAAGATTTGCAAAACTGGTGTTTTTCATAAAGGATAACAAAAATGAGAAAAAAATAATCAGAAATTTAATTTCATAATCAATTCTGTATCTTCATTTTTCAAAGCAAATTTTGACAGCAATTTCTTAATACTTGAGCAAGATTAAATATCTGAAATTTCAAAATGTTTATCTAATGAAATTAAATATTCAATATTCAATAAAATCAAATATTTTCAATTCAAATTATTCAATTCAATCTAAATATTCAATACCTAACCATAACCATGTAGGGGACTTCTTTCAGCCTAAATGAAGTGCAAATGCCTATTCCTTCTGAAAGTGGGGCAGCAGTTAGCACCATGTATATTTTTAGCTTGGATTTAAGCACGGGAGCAGGTCTCTTACCTTTCAGGAGGAGTATGAATATTTTCTAATAGTACACTGTGCCTTTCTATATGGAAATATGAGATTTCAGCTAGCTGATGTGATATTCTTTTAACATTACACAGAAACATACACATAGTCTGAACAGAGACAGCTCTCACAGCCCCAACAAGCCTTCAGATTAAGACCTGTAAGTTTTATTGACCTTGCCCTGGAAGCAATGCCAGAATAATTCTACTGATTTTAAAAACTGGAGATGAAAAATTTGAGGACTAGACTTCTGGGAAATTGATACAGTGTAGAAAGAGGAAGTAGGAATAAGGTTCAACTTCCAGATTTTCTGGCAGCACCAAACAACATTCATGTGAACCATGGCATACCTTCAAATGGCAGCATAATTTTTATTCCTTCTACTTTATTCCTTATCCTAAGAGATCTTATTCAACACTTAAGAATGATGACAAAGCAGAGATAGTGCACATGAATAGTAATTATATACTACTGAGATCATTATATGCAAACTTAGTCCTAAAAGCTGTGCAGCATTTTGCGGAGGAAAAGTAAACTGAAAGAACCATTGCTATTTGCACAGCTACCCACCAGATCTTAACAGCAGGCAGGAACAGATTTGTTTTTTATGGGAATGCTGCACACACATTTTTGCAATCAGTCATTTCTCCCAAGATGCTTAATGTGTTAGTACTTATTCATATTTTCCAGAAATTTTAGTCAATGTTTCCAATATTTTCCACAAAGCACCATTGATTGTGATGACAAAAATTAAGTGGAAGAAAAAATTTCAGACCGTCAAATGACAACTTTTTAGCAGCTTTGGAAATTAAATTTTGGTTTTCTTTTCAAAATCCCTTTTCATTAGAAACTGATTTCTTTTTTTTTTTCATCAATAGCAGTGAATGATGAAAAGGTTCAAACAGAATGATCAGAAGTGTTTTCGTAAATGTGAAAATCAAGGGGGGTTATTAGAAATACAGCTTATTTACTTGTACACAAAAATACACAACACAACTCCACTGGCATTGTATTTAATAAGCAGACACAGAGACATGCACACATACATTGTCCCCTTTACAAAGAAATCAGTTTGAAGTATAATATTAATTAAAAGGGGAGTTGTTTTATGGAGGGGAGGAGATGCAGTTGAAAAAACACCTATTAGAGGCTAGAAGAGGAAAGAGCCATGTTTCCGGGTGCTCTCAACTTAACTTTCATGGGCTTGAGTGCTGTATACAGAAGCTGAGATGTGACTGATCAACCTGCATGCTACATGCTTCTTTTCCACCTGAGTGGTCATTTAAAAGTATAACTGTCCTCTGGAAGTCCTGAAAACTAGGAAAATAAATTGGCTAAGGATGAAAGTGAAGACACATGGCGATCCCACTACCAGGGAGAAGATATATCAGTCTGACACTTTGCTTTCTCTCCACCCTCTACACAGACACCTGCTAAGCTTGTGCTGAGCATGAGATTGAGGATTTGGCCCTCATTTCATACTCTTTGCATTATTTTGCACCCACTCCTTACCGTACTTGTGCCTATAGGAGAGAGTCTTTACTTCCCACCTGGCATAACCCTCCTGGCATAACCTGGCATAACAGACTGACTACTCTCTATTACAACTGCCTGTGGCCATTAAATCCAAAGAAAAGCAATGAAACTGGTGAATGGTCTAGAGAACAAGCCTTCTGAGGAACAGCTGGGGAACTGGGGTTATTTAGCCTAGAGAGAAGGAGCCTGAGGGAAGACCTTATTATTCTCTACAACTACCTGAAAGTAGGTTGTAGTGAGATGGGTGTCAGTCTCTTCTGAGTGAAAAGTGACAGGACAAGAGGAAATGGCCTCCGGTTGTACCAAGAGAGGTCTAGATTGTATACTTGGAAAAAATTTCTTCACTAAAAGGGTTATGAAACTTTGGAACAAGCTGCTCAGGGAGTCACCTCCTCACTCCACCCAAGTGGAGTCACCATCCCTGGAGGGGTTTAAAAAACCTGCAGACATGGTGCTTAGGGACATGGTTTAATGGTGGACTTGACAGCTCCAGGTTAATGGTTGGACTTGATGATCTTAAGGGTATTTTCCAACCTCAACAGTGTTATGAGTCTATAATTCTGTAATTTCAATCTGTGCAAAGCAGCCCACCACCAACTTTGCCTTTCAGACAGAAGAATGGCATAGCAGAGCACTGGTTTTAGAAAGTTATAAAGGGCCATCCACCACATACTATAAAATGGCTGGTAAGATATCCATGATGTATTCTGTTGCATACAAAAGCGAACTTCATATGACCTGGTCTCCTGTTCTGCACCCATTATTGCATGATCCAAGCCAAGTGTCCTCTATGATGGAATTCTTGCAGCTTGACAGAAGTCCTTTAGCCTGGTGTAGCTGGGTGCCAATGGTACCGTAAATGAGAGAAAGATTGAGGGAAGGAAAGACCATTAAAAAAGTGAAAAAATTAAAAAAATAGCTTGGCCACTGGGCTAATATTGCACATTTATTTAGGTAAAGGATACTTGCATTAGTGCCAGCCAGTATTAATCCCAGCATACCTTATTCTGAACAGAAGTGCTGCAAGAGAATCCTTGCTTGTGTCTGGCAGACCATGTGAGGAAATTATCATTTACTGTTTTTTCTCATACGTTTATACAGTACACATTTGCTGTCCTGCTGGTGGCAGGATGCTCTTAAAAATGACTGTTTTGTCTTCCCTGGAATAGGCATTGTAATGCTCATATGTTGGTACTCTGGAAATTGTTACAGCAAGATCACCCATCTGTGAGTTTCTGAAGACTCACTGGGTCCTCTTTTATCTTCAGTGTTTAAAATTCATCTCTGAGATTGCTGCTTCGAGATATGAAATGGTGCAATTTCAAATTTTGCCAAGAAAAAATCTATTAAGGAAATCTGTGTGGCGAGCAAGCTATTTGGTAATAAATTTTGACTGCTTTTCAACACTTCTCAGCCTTTTAAGTCCAAAAAGCTTTGGGAACAACAGAATTGTGTTTACAATTGCAGATTATGCAATTAATAGCTGGTGACATTCAGGGAATAACAGTGTGTCTTTGCCTCCAAAGATAAATATTTATAGTGTAAACATTTAATGGCTTAAACATCTTGTTTGACTGCCCTTTCCTTCTATTGCCTTGTCTAAACATTGCACAGAGTTCTCCTGGCACTAATTTCTGAAGTAATACATTTATATCAGCATTTTGTAATATGCTATGTACTTCTAGCAGAGGTAACCACCCCCCACTGGATAATAGGAAAATGTAATTCACTGGAGTGGTGGTAAAGAAAAAAGTGGGTGAACTCATTCATTTGGTGGTCGAGTGCTGGCTGTGAAAAGTAGGTCCAATCTTTACTACCCCTGTAGAGGTGGTTGAACTGTCTGCACTTATTGACAAGAAACAAATTCATCCTTCATAGAGATGAATATCTTCCATTCTGAAGTTCACATGCAGGTGATGACAGACTCTTCAGTGTTTGAGTGCTGAGACTGGTATACGTAAAAGAGGCTTGTTTTCCATTAAGGGGGCAAGCATATGCTTTTATTATCTTTGGTCTAATTGAGCAAATAAGTATATACAGAAGATAGCCTTTAATGCTACACTATGAAGGAGATGCACCGCAAGTTAATCCTCTCTTGATATTCTTCCAGCCTCCTATGTGGCACTTCCCATTACAATTTTATTTCTTCTTCTGTTAGTAAACAATGTGGTTGTGTTTAAGCAATGAGATTGCTTTGTGAATGACACTGAGTTGTCATCCTACTTCAGTTCACAAATCTTTTCCACTGGGGGACCCCAAAACTCCCATAACATCAAGGAATTTCTAGTAACTTGAGTTAGACAGCCAGAAAGGCTAATCATAAAAATGATCAAGCCATCAAGTGCATTGGTGTTAAAAAAACTCCACTGAAGTCTGGAAGAACTGGTTACTTCTGATTCTCTAAGGGAGTCCTAAGAAAGGACTAAGGAAGGTACATCTGTTTATGCATTTTGCATGATGGTTTTCTTAGCTTTAAACCCAAAATATGTCTAGGAAGTAACCAAGACAATGCAGAGATAGGCCTTGGTCTAGCTTTTCATTCTTCATCACACATGCACAACTCATGGGCAGTCATCTGTCCCTTCATGCCCACAGCCTGTGGTCTGGCTAATGAGACAACTCATACAAATGCTTCACTCACTGGCCAGTCAGTTGTAAAGTGGGTAAAGGTGCCACATCAGCCACAATTAAAGAACAAAGCAGCTATGAAAAAGCTCCTCCAAACAACTCCAATTGATTTATTTTGGAGATGGTGGATTTCTAACCCTGCTGTGTTCAGGCAACAATTTCACTATCATGTTTTAGAAATATATGTTTACATTTATCTGTTTATGTGTACAGACGACACATACACATGCATTATAAATGTCAAGCTATGTAAAGAGAACTAGTCTGATGGACCAAGCTTCTCTGTGCCTGTATGCCTCTGCCTGAGTGCTGCTTTAGGGGTCCCCTGGTTGGTGAGGTACCCATCCATGGTTTTGTGGTTGTTCCTAGATCCTGACTCTGTCACCTCAAAGGATACAAGAAGTACATGCATTTTATCTCAGATACTGGAGAGAAACCCTAGTACTCTTCAGTTTGCTAGCAGAAATGCAGCCAAGGTTGTCCTATTTTTATTTTTTTATTATCCATACAATATCAGAAAATAAATCTTCTTTTCTCTTCCACATAACTATCTAATTGCTCTTGGCTTGGCCAGGTATCATCTCTTTCACTGGGAATAAACAGCACCTCACATAACAATCTACTTATCTTTCTAGAGTTCTAGACAACACAGAAATATAAATAATTACCAGAAATAATAATTACCAGAAATAGTAATTACAAGAGTCCATCTGTCCTTTTGCAATTGTTTTACGTGCTACAGAGTTTTAATACCAAAATACATTTATCAACTTTAATAGACATCTGGAGCATAATCATCCAGCAACCACTTGTATAAAAGTTGCTGCATAAAATAATTATCAGTGAAATATGATAAATAAAAAACTGTGTTTGAGAGCATTGAAACAGAGATTGGGTTGTTTGGGTTCCAAGAATTAACAAGAAGAGAAGCACACTACCAGCAGATTTTGCTGCTGCAGTGTTTGGTGTCTCTTTTTCAGACAACTTAATTAGTCTGTATATAAAACCCCTGGCATGAGCAAAAACTGCAAATGTTTGGAAATTTGAGTTTGATCCTTCTGGTCTAGTTTCTTCCTTCTGCTCCCCCCTTCTTTTTTATGCAGTCTGCAAATTTAAGAACAAGATTTACATTCAAAATGTCTTCAAGCTTGTTACTGAGCGGACCCAATGATGCTGATTCTGTTTTTTCTTCTCAGTACTGTTTATCATTGTGGGGTTTGCAAACAGCTAACAGGGCAGAGTAATATCCAAGAGAACAAAGACTGTGTCAGAAAGATTAAGGGTGCCTGAATTGCAATGAGATGGCAGACCTGCTTTTAGATCAACAGTGTCATTAACTATTGAGCAAAATTTGCCTACTCTCAGCCTGGAAGCAGAAAATACAGCAGTGCTTAGACCTTATTTCTACATAGTGGTATTGCCCGGAATGTTGATTTTAGGATTGGTCATTCTGTGATGTGTATTTAAGCATTGGTATAAAAGCGCAGCTCAGAAGCTGCTGAAACTGATATGTCATGTCCCTATGTATTTCAGAGCTCTGGCTCAGGTTCCTAAAATATTGAAAAGAAAGTAAACTAGTTTTCACCCCCTTACCATGCAGAAGTTGTTGTCTTTTTTTCTCCAGCGTCCAAGCATTGAGTAATTTGCACATGCAGTACAGTCCCATTTGTGATCAATAAGGAAGTAGAAAATGCCATGTTATAAATAGGGTATGCATGACAGTCCCTCTTCAGCTATCAGGCGTCCTACTGGAGACCTGATTTGATCACCCTAGTGGCTGGATCTTACTAAAAGTTTCTGGAGTACAGCAGTTACTCCATCAGGAAAGTGCTTCATCATTTTGAGTCCCAAACTCTTTCTTTCTAGAGCACCAAAAGACAGTAGATTGATCAAAACCGACAAACTCACACATCAGTTTGTTCACTGATAACCTAAAATACCCAATGCCCTGGACTAATTGTCAGTTCTGTGCCACCATGTTCTTTTATTTTGTTTGCTTTATAATCAAACATTAAATCAATAATCCCTGAATGGCAGCACTACAGACTTCGTGATTAATTCCAAGTATTATTTCCTTTCCAGATCCAGTCCTGCACATTTAAAGTTGCAAGTTACTTTAGTATTTAACCTCAATAATTAAACCCAAATCGTTTTTGAATGTCTCTACTGAACTGCACACTCATCAGTGCTAGAGAATGAGCTGTTTGGGGAGATAAAATGAGCAAAAGGAGAACAGCACAAACCAGGTCCTCTTGCTAGCATAGCAAAGGTAACCTCCAGGAACTGTCTGATTAATGACAAGGATGTCATACTTATTGGCCTCTTGCTGGCCAATGGCACTTGTCACTTTAGGAAGTTTGCTATCTACCATTAAGTAATGAATGTTGCAGCATCTCTTGTCAATATGAAAATTCTCAGAAGAATTTGCATTTAGTATATACAAAGCCTTCAGAGTGTGGAAGGGAAACTGGTGGTAAATGCATGAAGTTGTCAGATATTTGCTCTGTGCTTATATGTAAGTAAGTAACAGATGGTTTTGAAGACCCTCTTCATTACTATGAGATAAAAGAGGAAGAGGATATTCTCGATTATCTATTGACTGCCTCATTTTAAATGACAATCATAAATCTGTTTAAATAATTATATCCATCCAAACACCTCCAGACCTCATTCAAAATTTTTGCCTTTCCTGGTTTCCTGGGAATTGCCAGTTAATTTGAAAAACTTCAGCAAGTTTGTGTCTTAGGCTAGGTGAATTCTGTCAAGAGGATATCAGAAGCCAAGGTATAGAGTAAATCAGGTGGATTAAGCAACGGGTGCCTCCACCTTTTGCAGGCAGGTCTGCAGCCTGCTCCTGCCACATGAGAAAGGTCTGGGCACCTCCTGCAGCCCGAGGTCTGCACTGCAGCCTCTCCCTTTGCAACTCGGTCTGGGTGAAGGCACTGGCCAGTGCTGGGGTAGATGGTGCAGCCTCCCTCCAGCCGGAACAGTAGCCTTTTCTCTCTAATGAGTGCCTGGAGGGTCAGGCAGGATGCATGTAGATGTTCACAGAACAGTGCGTGGTTGCTGTCTTAGGTGGACTTCAAGTCTGCTCTGGTGGCTTCTGCTTCCTCAGAGGGCCTTGTTGTGCAAGCAGGAGGTGGCCACGGTTACTCCTGGCCCTGTCTTATCAGCCCAATCAGCCACCCTTGTGAGAGCTGCCAGCTCCTGATGGGTGTCAGGGCTCCCAGCTGAGGAATCCCTTTGCACACCATGATCTGCCGCTTCACTGTGGTACACGCCTGCACCAGAGCTGATCACCTGGTCAAGTGACAAATACAGAAAAGTTAATTGGATTGTTAATTAAATGTTACCCAGGGTGAAATGACTAAATGCTTATAGGAAATTTTCTAAGGATATTTTCCTTCAGAACTCAGTGGACATCCTGGAGTGATTTTTACAGCAATATGAAGTGCCAGCCCCTTAAAAATGTTCTCCTGTTTTCATCAGGTACTGTGCTTGCCCAAAGGCAGAATTTAGCATCATAACAGCAGTTATAGAGGTTTTCAGCCCTCTCTTCTTTTTCTCCGAAGATGCATTTGCTTACTAATGCAACAGGATCCTGCTGATGAAATTATGCTCTGCCCAGGTGCTGCTTGTACAGTGTGCTTTTGCTATCAGGTCTCAAAGACATATCAGAGGTCTATAAGAACTTATCTGTCAAGAAAGCAAATGAGCTCTTGCATGGCTGGTACCAACCATTTAGCTTCGCCCTGCACCAGTGCACTCCATATAACGGATACAATGCCATGCAGAGATCATCAATGAGACTTGCTTGTAAAATACTGAGATATCTGAGTTAGGGTTCTTTTAAAAACATGAATTACAATTGCTAATAAAACATGTAATTTTTGGTAAAATTCTATTCAAGATATTTGGATCACCAATGAGACAGTAACAGCTTTTTAGCTGCGGACAGATGAAGAATTTGCTCTTCAGAGCCCTACAAGTCTTAGCAAGAGTTTATTGTGATTTTGTACAATATTCTTATACACTTTTTGAAGTGCCAGGAATACCTCTACAATACCAGAGATAATGGGGCAAGTTAGACAGACATTTGTGCAATACAAACTTATCCTTGCTACAGTTTAAATTGTAAACCCTAGCATGCACTTAGGGTATGTGTATGAGGGCTGCTATTTTTGCTGATATAGTAGTAGCTGAATCAGGGATCTGCGAACTAAACAATACAAACTGTTACTTTTTGGAGCTGAGGCTGGGTTTGTCTTGTCCTTTCTGGATTAGCGCACAGAATGGATTCTGTGACCCAGACCCTTCAGAGTGTTTCAACACAAAGCTGTTTTCTGTATGCCACACTCTACATTTTGGGTACTTTGACTTTATGGAAAACAGAATTTAGTAACTTCTGCCTGCATAAAAACACACACAATGAAGAAAGCTACCCTTGAGCTGAAGAGTTATTTTATAAAAAAACATTATATTTGAGGCAAAGCCTTACAATTAAGTTTAAATAACTACAACCACAGGGGTATTTGTAACTTCAGTTACAGGGAATATTAGTATATCACATAGGTCCCAGATGTGTACAAAAGGTTTCAGATCACTATTTTTCTTTTCAAAAAATGCAGATTTCATCTCATATTGCATAAAGTTTTCCAATTTTCCAGTTCCTAAAGCAACAATAACGCTATAAACATAAAACATTAACATTTTTTTTTAAATAATTTCAAAAAATGTTTTTATTTGAACTTATCTTTATTTTCAGATTTCTTTGTATTTAGAATGGGAGGAATATCTGTAAGTGGAATAATTGTAGAATCTGCAATATTATTGTTTCTGGATTTTATTTTTCTATTTGTCAGAAGACATCTGAAGAGTTTTGTTTCAGTTCAACAAAAACTTTTGCTTGAGCTTCTACTTTCCAGAGGTATCAGCAAACCACAAAAAATAAATGAGTCTTCTACAGCGATTTGCCCCAGTGCAATTTCCGACACCTGCAGAATTGAGCTACAATTGGTCTTCTTTGTTCCATTAAAAAACCAGCATGTGACTCACTCTCAGCTCTGATTGCCAGGATGTCATTACCACTGTCATTTTCAGCCACCACTATTTAGTCACAGTAAATTGTAGGCATCTGTACGTTCTTATATGCCTTTGACGAAACAGGCATCTTCAGACTGAATGGTGCTGAAGAACTGAACAGAAGTCACCTAGAGTATCCTGGAATTCCCTTGTGTCTTATGTTGCCATTGAGTGCCTGCTCACAGTATCTAAAGGGAAAAGGTAGAAAAAGCAATTTGATATCTGACAAAAAAATTACGTTGATTTTCTTCTCTTATATTGATTCCTTTGTGCATGGGTTTGCTTTTAATGGTCCCTTCATGCTGGAAATTTTCAAAAATCAGGCCTCTTACAACAAAATCAAAGGAATGCATACTTTTAGCTACAGACCTATTCTTGTTTTGATTTAAGAAAACTGATTTTATCAGTTAACACATGCCATAAAAACTATGTGTCACTGAAAAGAATTGGATGAGTGTACTGTAGTTGTCTTTGGTTAGATACAATCAATAGATACTTGTTAATCTCTTCTCATAAATTTCATCCAGCCTAAAAGCCAGCCAGCCTATATACCAGTCCCAAGTGGACCTTGAAATGACAGCGAGACTCAAAGAAGAATGGATTAAGCTTGTACTTCATCAATTCCCATCAGTCTGATTTTTGCCAGAGTGCTAGATTAATTTCACAGCACCTTCATTATTGTTTGAATTCTTATCAGATGAATATGGTGCTGGAATTTTAATGACAAATGCATACTACAATTCTGGTCAAGAACAGTAGCTGGAGAGAGTAAAGCTAAACAGTCAATGAGGTTCAAACACTAGAGCCCTGGCTCTGCAATATGTGCTTGCCTGAGTAGAACTGATGCTCATCTGTACCCTTGGGAGATCAGTCATTAAAATCTCTTATAGCTTTAGCTGCCTCTTTGATCAGGCTATAAGAAAAGAGTTGCACATATTTTTGTTAAATATGAGCAGAAATGCAAAAATAGGCTTGCGAAGGATACCAGTACTACTATTTTCTCATTATATCCTTGCCAAGGTATATCATCCTACCAATATCCATGCACATACATAATTTGAATCACAGAATTGTCATATTGCTCTGGAGCTGCTTTTGGGTTGAATTGTCTCAGGAATGGGCTTCATGTACTTGCCATTTTGCAATAGCCTTGTGAATATTCACATATTCCTTCAGGCCATGTCCTTCAGGCGTGGAGGGGAGCAGAGACAGCCCTTCTCCAAGGACAGGTCTGGAATCATTCTTGGCATTGCTTTCTGCTGGTTGTTGTCCTTCAGGGAAAAGCAAAGTTAATTCTGTCCTATGTCAAGTTACAATGGCAGAAAACTATCAAAGGTTTCTGGGTTTGAATTTGTTATATTTGTGACTGAATATTAGGTTAAAGAAGGGTGTCTGTGATACACCCTACCAAGCAGATTATTGTTCCTGGCATACTGGCAAATCCAGATTATGTATTTGAATAGACACAGACCTTATAACCTATGCTTTGGGGGCTTTACCCTTCCCTTGAAGCCCATCTTCCAGTGGGATAAAGAGAGCTCAGATTTAGACATTCCTGAGGTCAAGTAGCTATAACAAAAATGCTTGTGCTGTTGGCTGAGCACTTAGAAAAGGCAATGTATCTAACCCTTCCTCTTTGCTTCGGCTCTTTGGTAAAGTCAAGCTCCTTTTACCACCTGATCATTTCAAAGAACATTTTGTAATGCAGATACCATACAGCTGAGTGCAGCCACTTCTATCTAGGGCAGCCTGATCTTGAAGGGATTTAATGTTCAAATGGAGGGAACATGACCTTCCATTTTTTAAGCTTCCATTTCCACACTATTTATAATTAACTGCATGCATAGGGCTTCATGTACTCTAAAAGGCTGAGGTTATGCTTGTGTTGCAGAGCCTGGGGAGACAAGCTTGTTGTTCTGATAGACCATCATGCTGCTCTGCAAGTCAGAACTGCAAGAGTTTTTTCTAGTCTCTACCCCTGTAACACTTTGATGTGTGCAATACGATGATCAACTGACTGACTTAGATGATTGATGCTACTTTGCATTTTTTAAAGTAGACCGTCAGATTCAGTATGTTTGTGCTTCTCACTTGCTTTGACCTTTACAGCTGGAGATGGTAAGCAACTGCTGGAATAGTGTGCCACCAAATAAAAGTTCCCAACAAGTTTCTATTGCTAAATTCTTCTGTACCTGACTTTTAGAAATCATAAATAGTCAAGAAAAGTTGAAAACCAGTGAAGCATCAGTTCTAATACTGGCTGATTCAGACATTCTCACTTTGACAGTCTCCTCTGAATTCATAGATAAATTCCTGTTCATCTTTAAATGACACCTTTCCCCTGAGGATCAGCTTTAATTTCTGGAAAACAAACCAGCAGCACTGCAGTTTTCCATGCTAAGAGTATTTCAAGTGCAAGGATTTGATTGCTCATCTGACTCTGCCTCCTGGGCCAGGGGGGAGGAGATAACTCCAACAATAGTTGCCACCGAATTACTCAATTACAGTAGCAGCAATTTTCCAACCTGATTACTTATGTCAGGTGATAATCAGCAAGCTCTCATGCATGGTGCCACTTGGAAGCAGTCCACCTTGCAAGACTAGTCTATCATGTAGAAGGTAGGTGGTTGCTTTAGTTCAGTAATTTTTAAGAGCATGAAATAATTCTTTAAATATTAGTTGAATGTGTGTGTAATTATAAATGTTTGGACTCAAAAGATAGCTCCAGTGAGACTAATAACAGAGTCCCCATTGAAATTAGCAGACAACAAATTTTGTCTTGATCAGTGGTTAAAGCAGACAGAAGAACTCTAAAGTAAGCTACACTTGTAAAAAATTGATGATTTTTTTGATCAGTCACAAAATCTGGTGAATTTTCCTAAATATAGGGAAAACCACACAGAAAATGTTGAACAGATAGCTTTGGCGTATTCAGAATGACTTTAAAATGTTTTTTGAATGTACTTCAGATGCATGAAGTTTCCACTGTTATAAAGAAAATCAGTTCACTTCAGCTTAACATTTGTGGTGGATTGCATGTAGTTAAAATTGTTATATAAGATAGCGTGCAATCTAGTGGAAAGAGCATTGGCTGAAGAAGGAAAAGCATTTGACTCTGCTATGGTATTGACTTCTGTCAGCCTACAAAAAGCTTTAATATGTGGGGTTTGATTTTGGGGAGGCCCAGTGCTGCCTGAATTTGGGGATGCACACACAGGCAAAGAGATTCCTTGCTGTGCAGAGCACAGGTACTGCAGAGGACTATGGCTAAGGTACTCTCTGCCAGCAGTCTCCTCCCCAGATCCCACACAGTTTGCAGGACCGCATTCAGTACATCCTTCCTTAGCAGAGGTAAATACTCTTTAGCTTCATTTTGGGTAGGAGCCATTTTCAGGCTTTTCGACATTGCGGTCAGGAATGAGATCAAGTGCCTCAGGATGATATCCAAAAGGATGACAAAACTCGCTTTTGTTGTGCCAGCAGATTTAGTCCAGGAAGTGGTGGGGGGCTTGCTGCAAGTCTGGGGTAAGGACAAGACTGCAGAGCTGAGCGGCATCACTGAGATCCCAGCAATCCCAGGGTAGGCTTTGGGTGCTGTAAGGTTTAGTGGGGTCTGAGACAGTTTAAGTGGGGTGTAGGGTGTTCCCTTGCTGCCTGTGGTAGACACTACCGCTGCATTTGGCAGCTGCCGGAGGAGGTAGCAATGCCTAGTCTGTACCACAGGTTATAGCAGC
>JBCJKH010011614.1:0-21707 GCA_039877255.1 Loriculus beryllinus | reverse complement strand
TTTTGGGTTTTGGTTTGTTTGGATTGTTTTTAAACCAGAAAAAGAGGTAAAAGAGGGAGAAGTAGTTCTGTACTATCTGTCCTATTCTTTGCTCCAGGTTTGTCACAATCTCCACGATAGCTTTCCAGCTACTGCTACATTTTAATACTAAACCCACAGAAAATTAAACATATCCTAAACTGAGGGCATCAGACCATCTTGCATCCCAGAGCAGGGCTTGGTTTGGATGTTACTGAGTTACCCTGAAGTGCTTGCACTTGCACAGTGAGTATCTCCCCCTGCCATGCCAATCAATCTTTTCATCAACATTAAAGAGTCCAGGTCTGAGCATCAAGTCAGGCTTTCAATCAGGATTTATTGCCTTGTCATTTTGCTTCAGAGGCTGACAAGTGGGCTTGAGCACATTTCAATATGTTGATTCTTCTTTACAAAAGCAATTATGAGCAGAGAAGCACAGAAGAACCTCAACTGCTGGAAAAGCCCAACTGGACTTTTGATTTAGTAAGAAGTGCTTAACACCATTAAGGAGGGATACCAAGCACCTTGCAGGATTTGGTCTCACAGTACTCTAACAGAGCCCTGACTTAGAACAAAGAAAGAAATTTTCTTTTTAGTTACTATTTTTACCTGCAATTACATCATCAAGACTAAAGAGCAAATTCTATGAATTTATTTCCCATTGATAAAAAAAAAATAGCTATTAGTAACTTCTTTTATCATTGCAGACATATCAACCATCTTAATATCAGCCCATTTGAAGGCTATCCCAGTTTGGGTCAGCATGATTTTTATTCCCTTGTCCTTGGTTGCTGGACCATTTATTCTAATATATTATCTTTGTTAATGCTAAGTACAACTATAGAAATCCAGAAATGAGCTGAACTATCTGAATTTGCTTCTTTGCTAGTGTCACGTACCTTAAACTCAGCAGTGATTTTGGAGCATAAGGAATGGGCAAATGATGCTATTTCATTAAACCTCCTTTAGGATTAATGAAGGGAGGCTGTATTCAGCTGTGGGACAACCCCTTGAAAGACACCAATGAGCAAAGCTATGGTAATTCATTTTCTCTCCTGTGCTTTTCCCCTAAGGCCGAGCTTACTCTCTGCTATTTCAGCTGTGCTTTTCCCAGTCTCCTTATGGCTTCTCTGTGCTGCCACCTACCCATTCTGGACCTATGGGTTGTCAGTCTGATGTTTCTAACACATTCCTCTTCCTACACTTTCAGTGGTGTTAATAAAAAAAGCAGCAGTGCCCCATTCCAGCAAGGCTTGCATGACCTTTAATTATGCTGGCCATGATACTAAAGCAAGGTCCCCCAGAGCAAAAAAGCATGAGCTGCTATATTTAGTCACACATGGATATCTTGCTGTGCCTGTACTGAGTCATCCTGCCTGTGGATCTAGTGTAGGATGAGTTGTGTATAAGAACTGTGTCACACATTTACTGTTAGATCCATCAACACCTAATCTCTTCCCAGGACCTTGGCTTCTTGCCTGTAGATATGGGACAGCATAGGCGGCCTCTACTCAGCACTAAGGTGACATTCAGGATATGAATGGAGGAGAAAGGAAACATTTTCTAATTTATTTTATAAAGGAAAAGTTCTCCACTTCTTCTTGCACTCAACTAAGCCTCCTCCACATTCGATATTCCATGGCATCCCTTTTATAATGGATGACAAGTTGACTCAAGGCATATAAATCCCTAGGGGAATATTTTTTTGCAAGGGAAAATAAAAAAGGAACCCATTTTAACAGTACTCCAGTATGCATATCAATAAGAAAACTTCAGCAATCACTTCCTGGGTGTAATTACATTCATCTGCATCTGTGTCTAAGTGACCTGTCAAAGTGTCAAAGAATCTAGTTAGGAAGTAAAATTCCTTGCTCATAGCAACAGCCCATGTCAGCACCTGCACTTCTCCTGTTTTCATTTTAGCTGTAAGGAAATTGTTGAGGCTTGCAGTTAAGCAATGTGTATGGTGTATCGTTGCAAAGGTGTCTATCCTAAGCGTGTAAGATCAACTTCTAACATGATGATATTAAATCCAAGCTTAAACATCCCTGGGGGATTTGAGCAAACCCAGGTTAATAAATACTCCAAAAAGGGTTGAATTTCACCTGGCATGGGAAGAAGGCAGTGTACTAGAATGATGGAGCAAGGCAAGAAGAGAAATCTTTCCACATTAGTGCAAAGATATAATTATTATGCTGGCAGCAAGAATATTTCTGCACAGGACAATTCATGATGGTCAAGGGCCATAAACTGCAAATTAAGCTAATTTCATAAGTTAACCTCAATAAATTAAGAATCACTTCTTCCACCTCCATGACACCACTTGACATTTCCCTGGGTAAATGCCACTGATCTGTGACAGTCACTGGTGAATCCCGAATTGGAATTTCCCCTTTTTCAAACCTGAGCTGTACAACTGAGGAGACAACAGAGGAAAAAGAATGTGAGTAGCAGACAGCAGCTCCACACTGCAGAGGGTAATAAGCATCAGAAATGGTAAGAGGCTTGATCTAAGAGATCTGGTCCGGTGTCATTCAGAGGTTAGCCCTGATTCAAACTACAAGGCTCAGAGGAACTTGTATTCTTACCACTCTTGTGTGCTTTGACCATGGTTACCTTAAAACACAAGTTATTAGTTTCCTCCTAGCTTCCCTTGAACTCCATGGGAAGGCACTGGAATCTAAAAATCCATTGAAGACACTGATTTTTAAGATCAGGCCCACTGAGGTACTGTGAGTGTAGTCTGTACAACCTATATGTTCTCCCAATCCATCCCCTGAGATACTACAAATATCAAGAACTAACACGGCCCAGGTTGAGAAAACAAGCTGGCTCTTATCTGGTCTCATTTCTCAATATCACTTGTAGGCTGAAGGTGCCTGGAAAACTGTCAGTGCAAACAGTAGTTGGGGAAGTATGAACATCCCTGTCAGAGAACAAATGGACTTGGAAGAAACTAGCATAGAATCATAAATAATTTTAGCCTGGGCTCAGAGCATCCTGTATAAAAGGTTCATTTTCACTCTACATCATTCCCCAGAAGGATTGTAGATAAATTCCTCACACCCTACTCTAGGTAGAGAAGAAATTTTGCTCAAGACCCATAACAAATGACCAGTCAGAAATGGCAAGCCAAGGGGAAAAAATTACTGACTGACGTGCAGAAAAGAGCATCTTCATAAAATACAGCTAGGATGGGCTGATTCTGTGCACATGATGTCATATAAGGGGACATAAAACTGCTTTCTGCATAAGTAGAAAGACTAAGGATTGCTACTGCACTCAAAAGTTCCCCAGCCCTCTGATGGGATGTAAGCAGGGAACAAACTTCTGCTCACTTCTGCTCAGCTTGACAGTAAAAGAATGGACCTCATGTCAGTGGCTGCTGCTCTCACAACATTAGTTACAAACTAAGTTGAGGTGAAAGGAAAACAAGATGTCTTCTGCCCCCAGACCAACTGAACTTACATTGCTATTTACTTTGATGAAACCTGGAAATAACATAAAGTTATCACACTGACCCTATTTTTGGTCAAAACATAATGTTTGTCACAACTGGAGCTCTTTGCAAGTGTATCAGGGTTTTGTCAATACCTTAAGTACAGGCTGAATGCTTTAAATGGTCATTTTTTTGTGTTCTGGTTTTTAAACACTGCTTTTCTCTTTTATTTAGAATGACATTTTCCTAAATATCTTTTATCTTTTTTCCTAAATGCTGAACAGATAACTGGAATATTTTAGTTCTCTTAGAACTAAATTTTGTTTAGTTATAACTGACATTTATATTAATCATTTTATGATATACACTGAAATTTTGCTATAATTAAAAAAAGTTCTCTTTTCATAATTTTGATTTCTGGCTTTCTATTCAAATCTTTTTATAAGAGGAAGTTTACCATAAACTCACTGACATTTTCTTTCCGGTGGGAGGTTTTGTGAAATCATTTTCTCTTAACCAATTGCAGCTTCATCATGGTTCCTAGATGCCTACTTCAGTACCTTAATTACTTCACTGGTCAGTATGATAGCTACTGCATTCATCTCTGCTTTGGTGCTCTCCAGTGCTGTGCCCTGCTCAGAGATGCCACGGCTCATGTAGATATTCTGTAGAAATTAGCACCACTTTCAGTTCATGTTTCTTGTAAGAAAAGGATCACTTAAATTAACATCAACTCTGCCTGTGAAAGGATCCAAATATACCCGGTTTGAAGGGTAGAGCCACGCTTAATTTGAAAATCTAAAGTAGTAAAAATAAATATTTTTATTTTTAGAACATTCAAGTAGTATCTCATGCATAATTATTTAATCAAGTCAACACCACCTTCAGTTATCCCCATGGCATTCAATAGGCACTGAAGACTGGATGTTATAATCTGCTTAATGAACTCCATGTGGTTTCTTCAAGAGATCTCTGATCACGAAAATAATGAAGGCTGATGTAACTGGGTGAGAAGGAGCAGACTGAGAAACTGCTGGCCCTGTGATACACAAGCTGAGCAGAGCATGCCTATTAATTAATTACTTGTAAGACTCTGAAAAGCATTAGATAATAACAATTTTTAAAAGCCAGCTGAAGCCCCCAGCATAAGCAGCAGCCTCTGAAAAACAGGATCCAGTGCATGGAGAAGTCAGATCAACTGTTAAGTTACTGCAGTGAGGGGCAAGAAAATGTCAATGTCATGATTTGGGTCAGTACTCTCATGATTATTGTAGCATTTTTCTGGCATCATTATTATGTAATATTTTAATGGGTTTGCCCAGTGCTAGGTAGGGCTAAAACAGATATAGCAAACAGCAAGAAACATTAACTAATTTTGCTAAGATAAATGACCAATTGATTAGAAATAAGGTATTATTAATCAGCTGAAAATTATCTGGAGTATGTTAATTTTCACATGGCTGATTTTGGTTTTGGTGAAACTGAATGTCAAAGCCCAGTATGCTACTGCCAGGTAGGAAATTTCTACTATTGTAACAGCAGTAAATCATTACATTATAGAAGGGAGAAGACTGAGTCGGAGTTTTCTCCTTGATCATAGTTTATAAATGCTTATTGCATCCTCCTTTATTCTTTTTAGAAGGATGATCTTCTGTATCCAGGACACTCAGGGATATGGCAGATTTGCCACAGCTTAAAATCCTTTTGTCTTTCTAGATGTCTTAAAGATATCACTGCAGTTCCACTTCCTAATTCCATTGCTAATTATGCAGGCATGACACAAGATTTGCTAGGTGAAATTCTGTGTACATATTCTGAAGGACACAGGACTTGAAAGCTGAAGTTATTCTTTTCCTGCTTTGATTTGAGTTGTTTCTTGTGTTATCAAAATTCACAAGAGCAGGCAATATGAGGGTGCACGATCCAGAAGATGAGGTTTCAGTTTTATGTAACTAGTACTATGAATAATACAGTTATGATTCTGAGTCTGGATTTATGAGGTCAAGAGGCTTCTGGTTCTTGAAAATGATAGACAGAATTGTTAGAGCATCAGAAAATTGAAGTTTTGTGCTTTGATTTGGGAAATCAAAGGCAGATTTTCACTACTTTCACTGAAGAAACCATGGCTTCTTGCTCCTCTCCCTTTGCCTTGCAATTCTGTTCTTCTACTCATCCACTGGAGTCATGACACCTTGCCCCACATGAGACATATCAGCCTCCTTTTAAACCACCTGCTCTCTATTTTTACATAAATGCAATAAATGAGCACATTCTACCAGTCATTATCCAGTACATCAGGTTAGGAAAAGCCTGTTACCTATTTAGGACTGAGTTTTCAAGACATCGTGACAAACTCCCGGCACCAATAAACAGACCCATTTTCCAGGTGTTCTTAAAGATGAAATAATTTATGATCATAATAATAATCATAATAGTTTATGGTCTGTGTGAACTTCTATTGGCAATGACCATGCTCAAGCAAACTATTACTGCACAAAGTATGCATGAATAGCTCTGCAGTCACCCTACACAGAGCATCATTCTCTTATTTGAATTCACACATCTTTATGTCAAATACATTAAACTACACCTCCGTGCAAGTATATGGATACAGTCAGGATTATACATTAACAAGTTGACATTTACATATGAGTATATAAAACTACACAAGAGACCACATATTCATCTACAGGTACACTCGTGATTGCACATATTCCAGTGCAAATACGATCACACACAAGCCACAGTCAATCATAGCGGCAAATGAAAACAACAAAAAGCTACACTCTGTTCCATGTACAAAGCCGAAACAGTCACATTATTGTATTGTCCAACTGAACCACGCATTTGAATCATTTCAGTTCCAGCTCGAATTTCTAAGCACAATAAATATTCCTTTCAAGCCTGAAAGACATGAGCAATAAAGACAACAATGTCAATGATATAAAATTAATAGTGCAAAATGGCAATAAAATGGGAAAATCCCAGCACTGCCCATAAAAACATATTAGCCTGACTTGTAGTTACTCTTCTTTTCTGGTGAAATTAGTTGGTTTCTCAAAGCTTATGGGAAACACTAACAGTAATGAAGCAGAAAAATGATGAATGTTAAAAAATTAGGGTGATCCATAAATGCTTATAAACTTGCCCCTCTTTGTTGCCCATGCACTTTTGATGAGCTTGCAAAGTTTTAAACCTCTTAAATTTAAGACAGAGCAGTTTTATTTCTTTCAAGCTACAGTGGAAATAATTTCCTTATCTATCATTTAGAATGGTTTAATACTTTCATTAATCCACACATCATAAAGCAGAAAGTGATTTTTATGCCTATTCCAATCATTCATTGTGCCTCCCTGCAAATGGAAAATGGCTGTTTTCTGCTGATTCTGAAGTTAAACTTAAGACCAGTATCTTCACAAGCCAGGCTTGTGAAGATTTAAAGGCAGACAGAATAGGTTCCATCTCTGTTCTGCCTGTAATGGACAAATTGCAGACCTTTGATATCTAGCAGGATGGCTGATTCACTTGCAAGGAAACATTGTCCTGTCACATTTGATAGAAGCCATGTAAGACACTGGTTAGAGTAACAGAATCCTTTTAGCCACATGCACCAGGCAACCTCTTACCAATGCCTGTGTCCTTGTCTCTAGATGTAGTGTCCTCACCCAAGCAAAGCATGACAAATCATTTCCAAAACACACTGACAGAATTGGGGGATGGCCGGGTACAATCAATCCAGATCTAGTTACCTGGAAAGACAGTTGGTATGGGCTTCAAGCAATACAGTCCTAGCTGTAATCAGTGGCATAGGTAATAATCATGTTGCCAGATGGGGATTTCTTTTATTGGTATTAGGGTTTTGTTTTCCATCCAACCATTCCATGAATCTCCACCCAAACAGTGGATTTTTGACTAAGTCTTTTCTTGTCCTTATGAAAAGCCATATCTTCACCAGGTATCTCCTGAGCCATCAATTTGATGATTTCAAAAGCTATTGAGTTGCTCAATTTCTACTTTCTCTAGCTTTTTCTGTCAGGCAGCAATTCTTCCATACTGTGGGCTTTGACAGCCCCAGAAGTGATCAATGATTTAATAGACAGAGCCTTGTTATTAATGTGTCACAATGGTATCAGTTTAAGCCTAGATCTATAGGGTATCAGAATTTAAGCACTTAACATAGAACAAGTTATCAAGCATCCCCAGCAATGCCAATAGGATTTTGTCCAGCTCTCTTAATATACCCAGAGCTGGCTCAACGCTTTCAGAAACATACGAAAATTCAATTTACCAGTCTATGGATGAGCTGTACCTGTCAGGAGAAGGTCAGAGCTCCCATGAAGAGTGTAAAGAAGAAACTGAAGTTGAACTTGCATGTACCTGTTGACACCAGAGACAGTAGAATCCTGCAGGGAATGGTCCTCTCTCCAACAGCTGATCTTACCCCACACATCAGACCCTCATTCAGGGGTGGTCTGACTTTCTTTTGCTGTACTCTGCAGATGAATATCAAGATAGCTGCCACTTTCTTTCTCCCAATAGTCTGCAGGTCTTGGCCTAAATTAAGACCTAACCTTGGCTGCCCTTGCTATGATTCCTATCAGGCTGAAATTCAGGCCATACAATGAGGCATAAAAAAGTCAGTTTTGTTACTTTCAGCATATGAGGGTGGAGGAAGCAGCACAGGCAGCTCACTGCAGTCTCCCCTTGCAGCCTGGCTGTATTGTGTTTTGGCAGTGTCTCAGGGAGGAGGAGAAAAAGCTGATGAGAACATGGCATGACAGACAAGGCTATTTCCTTTCAACCCTCCAACAAACCCAAGCCAAAACACAGCACACACCCCCCAGATCAGGAGACTAGGCTTTCCAGATCACTTTTCTGAACTTAGCCGCCCAAGAACTGACATTCTTTAGGTCAGCTCTGAAAGTTCACCAAAGTTGCATGTTTCTGTGCAGATGTGCTCTGGCTTGGGCAATTAGGCACCTATTACTTTTCAAACTACAAGAAGTTTTCCATTTCACATCGATAAAATGAATGCAATTTAGATCCCTTTAGTTTAGGTG
Organism: Loriculus beryllinus; assembly: GCA_039877255.1. NCBI lineage: Eukaryota > Metazoa > Chordata > Aves > Psittaciformes > Psittacidae > Loriculus > Loriculus beryllinus. The sequence continues at coordinate 13,190 of JBCJKH010011614.1, read as the reverse complement.
AGTATCATCATCCCATCTCCCGCAGCTTTTTTGCTAACATTTCCAAAGAATTGAGTAGTAGAGACAATTGAGCTTGTGTTCCCAAGCACATCAAGAAAGAGAATCAAAGCCAAACAGGAGTCTAATTTGGGGTACATTAAATATATGTTAAATGCTCATGACTCATTCATGTTCAATGGCAAGCATCCTTTGAAACCATCAGCCATCCCAAAGAACACTGTGAAGGTGTCCGGCCTATTGAAGTTTTTTATGCATCATATTTAGAAGCTTACTGGTTTGAGCCCTTCATGGTATTAGCTTATGAGGATCTCTGATATCAGATAGGATCTCCAGCGGAGAACCAACTTCACTCTGCCTGACTTTCAGTTTCAATGGAATTGCAGGCAAAGGTAGAAGGGGGTCACATCCTTTTAATATGACATTAGAAAGCCTCTAATGCCTTCCCCATTTCTCTTCCAAATAAGTTCAAAGTATTTGTCAGTGGCAACCAATGTTATTCCTTTTCCGAAAGGTCTAATCCATAAGTCAGATGGATTATTAGTAAGGCAAATCCACCACTATATGTCATAAACACAATATTTTTTGCCAAACACTCTTTGAATTCTGATAAAATTTTCATTTCTTATTCTAGTACAGTGCAACACTTTTTTTAATGTTGAGCTAGCAAAGGTCTTTTTAGTTTTGCCTGAATAAGACAGGTGGTTTTTTTAATACTCATCCCTAGTATGATAATGTGAAAAACACAGAGATGAAAAATTGTTTCTTTCCTTAGAAGTACTGAAGGGAATAACTATCATTACAAGATATTGGTGAAAAATTAGGTTTTCTAACTCCCACACTAATATTTAGTAAACCTTGGTGAAAATCATGAACACGAGAAGTAAATTTTTCCAATTTAGTTTTCGCTGAAATGCTGCAGACATCAGAACCAAAAGACCACATCCTTTCTGGGAGGCACACTGCAAGTTTAGCATTACTGTATTGTTTGCTTTTCTAATGGTCCATCCCCACTCCCTGGCCCTTGCATCACAGGTGTCCTACCCTCTCACATCCATCCCACATTCACTTCAAATGACCCTGCAAGCCAACAATGGGTGCTTAACCTTCAGAGGTCTGAATGTGGGGCAATTTTCTTGGCTTCTCATGAATTCAGAACAGGATCCCCTAGGTGCTGGAGCACTCTGCATGTTCTCTGCTTTATACTGGTTCACAAGAAAAAAACAAAACAAAACAAAACAAACAAATAGAGTTCATTATGTGTTTGTTTCAGGTTTGAAGGTATGTCAGGATCACAAAACACCATTCAGTGAACTGAAACCTGAGAAAGCTGAGAAAGTGAGGACTAATACTAGGATTAGGTTAATTGTGTTTATCAAACTGCTTCTACATTATATGGTCTTGCTGAACATGGCAATGATCTTTCCAGATACAAAGGATGCATCTCTTCCTAGCACCATCTCATGTCATGTAAAAATCCGCAGCCATCCTGAACTGCTGACTAGCAAGCAAGATGGTCAGAGCATATGGAAATACAGTGTTACCTGAAAATCCACCAGAAGTCCTTAGTGTTGATATCCCTGCAGGATAACTTGTCTATTTTAAAGTTTGGGGTTTTTTGTAATGTTTTAGAGTTTTCCTAGTTCTGCACTGAAGTCTTTCAAAGGTCTTTGTCAAAACATTTCTCTTCAGATTAGTTGCATCTGGTTTATTATTGTTCTCTCTTACTGCTCCCACACTTTTCCCAGTGTGCAGACCCCCTTGTGGATAAAATGTTTCCAAGCAATTTTTCAGCCTTGACAAATACAGGGGATTTTTCTATAAAGTAAGAGTTTGTGCAGAATGATTTGTTATAAAAAAGGCTTAGTGATTCAATCTTATTTGGAAAGTTTCTCCTAGTTTTCAGGGCCGAAGTTTGGCTTACATAATTAAAAGATCACTTTCCAGAGGCAAACACACACACACATATAAAGAAGCATATAAAAATATCTGCATAGGCGTATAAGCACATACACCTACATGCTCAAAACCACAGAGGAATGCTTTGTCACTGACTTTCATGTGTGATTAGGTTTTGACATTAGTACTGGGTTTTATAGTTCAGGATTCGTCAGATAGATCATGGCACTAATTATCACACTTCAAATTGTGTCCAGCCTTGACAGCTTGCTTCCCTACCAGGGACTTCATTGTCCAGAGAGACAGTTTCTGGCTTGACACATTCTCAAGTCTGGTTTGACACATATTTAGCGTGCTCTTGGATGGAGGCTCATCTACTCCCTCTTGCTAGGCTGGGCAAGATGCAAAACGGACTTGTTTCCCAAAAGGATGGCTGAGGGAATTCTTGTTGACTGCCACAAACACTTATTCCTGAGAAACAGAAACCTCTAGTTATGGCTCTCTGATCTTTGAGTCACCAAGACAATGCAGAGGATAGAAAAGCCATTTCAGAAATGTACCTTAACACTTCATTTTAAGTGGCTAAAGAAATCTCTGCCTGGATGGATTTGTCCCAGAGTTAAATATCTCTTTCCTAAGCACAGGAGAGTGTCCAGAGCTGAAGACTTTCAGTCTTACCCCAGAGATCTATGAAAATAAAAACAAAGCCCCCTATGGATGCCAGAGAACTTCAGCTCAGCTATTGCCTTTATCTCCAGCAGTGTAACCTGACAGGAAAACTTTCTCCTACCTGCCCTTTCTTTGTTTTGGCATACATTTCCTATTAGTAGGTGCACAACTAAAAAATCCATGGGTAGTTAAGCAGTTACTTTTGATCACTAACATTAGATGAGACAAATCCCACCCAGAGAGATTGAACGATTTGTCAAAGGAGAAAAGCTGAGGCTCAGCAGGTGCCTGTATCTGACTTTCCTCACTCACAGCACTTCACCTACTTCTCTTCGTCACCCACCATTTGGTTTATCACCTCAAGCTGTAAGGGCATACATTGTCAGAGTTGAGCACTCTCCAGTTCGGTTCCTCCCAGCAGCCACACCAGGGGACATTACCCAGGTTCATCTGCAGTCCCCTTATTACCACATTCCTCTCCTTCTGCCCTGCCAGCTGTGTCCATCTCTGTACAAGAGTGAGGATTGACAACTGTATTTCACTTTGTAATTGTGAATAGGTTTTCTTCTGGTCTTACATTTGAAGCAAATGAAGATTCAGATCTATTTAAAATGTAAAACAGAATCAATAATAACTCTCAGTTGGCTCAGGGACTTGGGAATGTGTAACTACTTAATGCATATTTAGATATAGTTTATGGTCCTTCCAACATGAGAAAGTTGCAATCCAGAAGTAGTGTTGATATTATAAATTGACAAAAGAGAAGCAGAGATTGATTTAAAAGGTTTTCTTTTCATTGAACCATAACCTCACCGCATGGCATTTGCTAATGAGCAAGCTTCTCTCCTGTCTTTTAAGTAACATTTGCTCATGCATCACTGCTCCACTGGATATTCTCCTAAATGACAAGGGTTGTACAAGCAACATCGCAGTTACTGAAAGATCACACAAAATTGATCATTCTGGACTGGAGATTTACCATTTCTATTAATGGCCTGTCCACAGGCATGGGAAGTATTTAGTAGCAATAACAAAAATGGCAGACATTTTGTTAGAGCAGAAGGATAGTCTGAGCATCACAGAGAGCTAAGAAAGCATTCCTCAGGATTTTAATGTAGCTAGTGATGATAAGGACAAGGTTTTTACATACTGAACTAGCAAAAGTGTATAAAAAGAGACTGATTTTCAGAGGGTAAATACAGGATATTTGTTTTAAGGTTGTTCAGATTTTTCAATAAAAGAAATCAAACAGCCAAGGCTGCCTTGGAAATCTTAGTGAAGAGATTTATCTCAAAGAATTTTTATTGTCATCTTCTGAAATGTTACTAATATATATTGGTACAATCTAGTAGGCAAGCATAAAAACTCAACTTTGAAGCAACTAATAGGGAAGCAAAAAGAAAATTCTAAAATTGTCTGGTTGTGGGAAGAAAGAGCATTATAATCTCCAAGTGTAGAGGAAAAGAGAGATAAACAGAAGAGAAATAACTTGTATCAAGAAAGAATTAAAAGGAAAGCATTCAAGTGGGAAAAAAGATATAATAATTTTCAAAAGAACAAGAAAAATGTATCTCAAGTAAAGCCAAATCAGCATCTGATATGTTGAGTTTTACACAGTATGACTGAATTATTTACTGATACAACAATTACAAAATTCCAGTTAAAAAACACCAAAACACAGCAATTAGGAGTTAGCTGTAATTAAACCCCCACAATAGACTTGCTGCAAAAAGCGGGTAACATGAATCAAAAGATAAAAGTTGCATAATTAAAGACTGGAAAAATCTACAGTAGAAAAATTAATCAGAAAAAGGACAAAATTATGATTCTCATAAATTGCTACACTGCAACCTTTCAGAAAACTGCAAGATAAAAGAGACAGAAAGCAATGTCATTGTCACACAGGTAAAGTGATTTCTCACATCAAACAGCTACATGGTTTCTTTATGACAGTTAAACAAAAGAACACTCAGAAATCATGTACATCTGAAAGGCTGTGTCCCCTTCAGCAAGAATTGGTTGAGACCTTCCAAAAGAATAAAATTTGTATACAGTGGTTTGGAAGAGGAATGAAGAGCATGGCACATACATATATATATGTATATGTATATGTATATGTATATGTATATGTATATATATATATATATATATAAGGACTAAAGACTTCTGAAGGTCTGTAAAAAAATTTCTCTGAACGACTTTCTGTAAATCCAACCCATTGGTTTGCTGGAACTACACAAGTTTCCTTCATTCTTGTGTTCCAAAACACTGATGAGGCACAAGTGACTGACTTGCTTCATGCCTGACGAGCCTGATTGTCTCTGTGTCATTTCTGATACGATAGTTAAAGGCAATCCACCAAGATTGTTACATATACCACCACTAGTTCTGCATTTCTGGAAAATGAAATTACAAAACCAGAAGGAGCAGATGCTGCTCAAAGGCAGCTTTACTGAATATGGAAATGCACTGGTGCCAGCCACCATGGATAAGGCTGTGTCTTTATTATTATGATCCAATCCTGAGTGATAAAATAAACTCTATTATAAATTGGAGGAGCAAAGCCAGAGGTTAAAAAGTGCCAAAAGCCATTTTGTGAAAAAGGGGCAGCAAGAGTAAGTTTTAATGAGGTTGGACACCTCTGCTTTGCACCAGTAAGTATGCTGAGACACTGCCTCAAGTTGTGCCCTTGACTTAGCATTGCTCCAAAAGGTTTGACCATAGCAGCAGTAAAGCTACCCATCTTAGCAGATATGCTCTTAAGTCTTCACACATGTGCAACTACAATCACGTTTCTACACACATGTGCAAATACAACACAGCTATCTACAACTTATTGTACTTACATATGTTAAGAAAAAACTTAGCACACATATAGACACAAATGTATCCCTCCTAGAAGTCCAAGCATAGAGTAATGTTTCCTCTACATCTCTGCAAGTTCCTGAATTGGGGTTTAGCCATGATAGGAAGCTAAACCCTACACGCTTGCTCCCATTTACTCCCTCACCCCTCTGGTGGGATGGGGGAGAGAATCTGAAGAGTAGAAACAAGGAAACTTGTAGGTTGAGATAAAGACAGTTTAATCAGCAAAACAAAAGCTGCACTCAAGATTAATTAAGGAATTAATTCCCTAATTCCAACCCACATGCTGGTGTTGAGCCATCTCCAGGGAAACAGGGCTCCATCATACATAATGGTTACTCGGGAAGACAAACGCCATCCACAAACACTCTGAACATCTTCCCCTTCCTCCTTCTTCACCCCAGCTTTTACTGCTGACCATGACATTACATAAAATGGGATATCCCTTGCATCAGTTGGGGCCAGCTCTCCCAGGTGTCCTCTCACAGCTTCTTGTGCAAACCTAGCCCACTCAATAATGAGAAAGTAAGGGAAATGGAAAAGGCCTTAATGCCTGTGCTTAACTGCTCAGCAATAGCTAAAACATCCCTATGTTATCAACACTGTTTTGATCACAAGTGCAAAACATAGCACCATACAAGCTACAGTGAAGAAAACTGACTCTTTCCCAGCCAAAACCAGTACACTGAATAACTGCATTTTCTAAATGAAGTAAATTGCTAGGAAGAAAAAGTTAAAATCTCTCTGCAGTTTATACTGATGAAAATGGCTGAACACATCACCCTGGTGACAGCTTCTCACCATCTACCAGGCAAACTTTGGGCAGGATGTAAATTCCACTATTTCACTCCATGTGCCCCTGCAGTTCATGCAGGCTTTGGAGTACCCTCATCCCAAAGCAATGAGTAATTCATGCTCGTGCCTGAGCATGTCAATAGAGATTACTATCAGTTGCAAGGTCAGGTCTCAAGATGTGGCTATTAAAAATGAGGGTCATATTGCAGACATCACCCAAGAGCCGTCAGAAGGTAAAGACCGCGTACAGTCTCTCTTGAGTTATTCCTAACCCAAGACAGGTTCAATACTAGTCACCTACAGCTGAAAGGTGCCACCGTTCATTAAAAATCTTGAGAGCCAATCTGTCTATCAAGCAAGGAAAATATTGAACAGGAGAGAAGGAGAAAGATTAACTCTCCTTCAGAGTCTGTACCTGAAAAGAAGAGTGTCAACAGAACTCCCAGGCAGCAAAACAACTTAATGGAACAATTCTCCATGCTAAAGGAGAAACTGAGCTTTGCAACTGACACAGGAAGGATTCAACTGCTTCAAATATTAAAACTACTACAGTGCTTGCATTAAAGTGAATAACAATATAGATTTTCTTTTACAGAAGAGAATATGATTTCTTAGGTCTCTAAAAGCAAGCAATGGCAGAAATGCAAATAGAAGTCTAGAAGGAAATCAGAAAATATCAACTTTTTTGAGAGAATTTTTTGGTGTGTCAGGAGGGGAGGACAGCTGATAGGTGAAAAATATTTAAGACCATTCCTCTCAAAACTAAAACCATGTTTATGTTTTTTAAAAATATTAATGTCCATCTACCGCCTAAATTTTTATATTTCTGCCCTTAAAAAAGCAGAAGCAAGTTATTACATCTTTTCTCTCTCTGCTGTTGAGGTTAGCTTTATATACTTATGTAGACTTGTGCTGTGTGTATGGGCTTGTCTGTCTTCCTAGCAGCATATTGATATGGCAGCCTTTCTCATCCTAGGAAATAGGATGATAGGAAATCAGAGGAAATCAGCAAGATACTCTACCCTTACCAGCAGCACAGCAGACCTGAGATGTGGCTTAATGCCTCCTCCAGGGAAAAGCGCATCCCCTCCAAAGGCATAAGAGAAAGCACCTAAGCAACTGAAATCCACAAGGACAGGGTCCCACAGCTCACAGAAACCCATTTCATACCCAACCGACATCCTTTTCCCAATGACATCGGCTAGGATTTAATTTGTGTCTTTCCACACCAATTGTATGCAAAGCCCATGGGACAGAACAGAGCAAACACCGACACCACCAGCCTCATTTGAGAAACACAAGGGATCCACAGGTTGCACGTGTCTGACTCTAGAGAGTTACGCTCACTTGGTGCCAGGCCAATTATTTTTGTTACAGGCTGTAATTCCACTTGATTATAAAGAGCTAGACCCCAGCTTCTTTCCAATCAACTGAAAACAAATTGATGATTTTTGATTGTGCCAAGAATATGACATATTTTGTGCAGAAATCTTGGGCTGGAAATCAGAAATAAATCTAACTTTTTGCAATATAAATAGCATACTAATAAAAAAATTATATTTATTCCAGTGGTAGAAGATTTTTGCACCAAGCCTGTGCTGCTGAGTATACACTTGCTTTGATCTTTTTCTTTTATGACACAAACATTAACAATATTGTAAGAAAAATAGATTAATAATTTATTGGAGATGAGCTGAATATTTTTTTCCTCCTTTGTGTATAAGCAGCTTGGCAACAAAGCTGTCTAACTTCAGGATCAATCTAACCCTTATTTTCTATTATATACTTCCTGTTGTTCCCAAATAAGATTAATTTTGTTTTGTGCAAGTCACTGAGCAGTCTCTACTAAAATATGATTGATTTTGAATTTCTTTTCTCTCTCTCCTTCTCTCCCTCACTTTATTTTATTTTATCGGTGTTAATAAAACCACAGTGACTTGTAAAATTCAATTTAGAATTATTTTCCACCTAGAGAGGTTTAGACACTTTCTCCCCCTCTTTTCACAATGGAGATATTTCTCACTATGATTAGAAAGCAGATTTTTATGCAACACATTTGTAAAACAAATATTCTGGAAGGACCTAAAGAAGGAAAAGCATCATACTTCCAATATAAATCATCACAACAAAATAGACAGTAATGGGTATTCTTGAGTGAATCCTTCTTTTTCATTAATACACTTAACTCAGAATAAACAAGATATCATTAATAATTTTTATACTGTTTGCAGAATTTAGGCAGGGTGGGGGTGAGAATGTTGAAGATTTTCTCATTTAACATTATTAAGTGGTTCTTGTCAAGGTAGTAAAAAATGTTATTGATGTAGAGAATGGGAATTTCCTTTACATGGAATATCATCCAACATGAAACTGAGCAGGGAGAGAAGGTTGAAGGTTTGTTTGGTTTGGGTTTTTTTAAAATCTAATTTATTGCTCATTTATAACATTCACATTTTCTCACTTTGCATATTCATCTATGATGACATCTGTTGTTTACTTTTCCTAAATTTAGAGTAACATGGACTTTCATAGTTTTCAATTTCAGTTTCTCTTTGTATTACTTTGTTTTACAGGTTTTAGTCCCTGAGATTAATGTTGCTTCAGTAAACACAGCACTGACTGATGTATGTTTATAAGAAAGAAAACTACTGTTGATTTAAATAACCATCATTTGAATCATGCATCCAAGCTATAGTAATCTAAGGGAACCTCCTAAACATTTACAGTGAGAAGACAGAACTGGTTTGAACTGTTTTGGAAAAAATACAGACATTAATGTACTTATCTGAAGAACATTATTACTATCTCTCTGGTACATAATTGAACAACATATGTTATAATCAGGTGCAAAATATTAGAGGAAACGAATATGTACACAATGAATAAGACATTTTTGTAAGGTAGCTTATGATTTGGTGAGAGTGCCTCCAGAAGCATGGACACTGACTGAAAGGTCACTGGTTTTCCAGCGAGACTACTCCTAGTCCAAAATTTCACAAGAACTGAAGTATTGACCAAATCATTTTCATTCTTCAACTGTTATTTACTCCTATACCCCTAGAGCTACAAGTCAGGAGTTACACTGCATCCAAAGGCATTTTTAAGCATCAAGAGGAAGTGGTCACTGACCTGAAGAGGGTATAGTTGTTTTGTAAACAATCAAGAACAAGAACTTGAAGTTAGCCGCGAAGAAAACCATCCTTACAGATGAGTTTCCCCAGACTAAACGTCTGTTCAGTGTGAGGGTCTGGCAGTTTCCATTTGTGGAAACTTTTAGTGAAACATTATTGAAGTATTTCAGTCAGAGGTAGTCCAAATATTTGCATATAGAATGGTTGGAAGAAACATTAAAAAATATCCAGTTCCAACCTCCCTGCCACAGGCAGGGACAACTTCTACTAGACCAGGTTCCTCAAAGCCCCATCCAACGTGTCCTTGAACGTTTCCAGGGATGGGGCAGTCACATCTCCTCTGGGCAGCCTGTGCCAGCACCTCACCACCCTCGCAGTAAAGAATTTCTTAAAAAAGGATTTTGCTTCAATAAGACAAATAGATTCTTCTCAAATACAATATAAGGAAGGCAAATGACATTTCCCACCAGATAAGGAAAAAAAAAAAAAAAAAGACAACTTTTGAAAGAATGTTTTCATTACACAAGAAAAGATGAAATGTTTCTGCTTTCCCCAGTGTAGAAAGAAACCAGATCTTTAACTCTCAGGATGTCCTACTAGATGAATTATCCTAATTTGTTTGGATGAAATCTAATAGCCATCAATCTGGAAACTCAAGTTGGCCAAGGTTCTGGTGATCTGGAAATGAAGAGGTTCAGGCTTTACTGTAAGAACTGCAGATAGTTCCTGATTCCACCCAGTTCAGAAATACTGGCAGAAAGCTTTCTCACTGTTTTATTTCCTCTTTAGTCTCTAGAATAGCAAGGAAAGAGAGACAACAAGGAACAGAAGACAATTACTGCTGTTCTGAACAAGCATGCACAGCTCACATCTATAGGCAGTAGACAGACAGAGAGGAAATAAGCCTCTTCATAAATGTATCTTCAGCTTGCACTGTCTGTGTAAGAGCTTTGATTGATACCCAGATATCAGGATTTTCTCTTCTGTTTGCTGAAAGGACAGGACAGATATTGCAGTCACCTCAGTTATGAGGAAGCATCACTCCCAGGAAGTTCGGTTTAAGAGGTTTTACTGCTAACACATTGAAACACACTAGAAAAATTACACATGTTTAAATTATTCCACTGTCAACTTCATCAGAATTCAGTGCAAAGCCATCTTAACCATGTCTAGAGTAGAAACTCATGCTGAATGTAGATCAGACATTGGTTTCTGTTTATTTTAACTTTAGAGACAAAATATTCTCTTTGTTAATGGGGAAACTAACCTATTTTTCACTTCAGTCAAGGAAATTGCTTTGTATTTCCAAAAAGGAAGATCTAGAAAGAGAATCAAATAATCAGGTAGAGCTGCCAGCAGCATATGGCTTGGAGCTGGCAAAGGGAGGCTATTTCTGAACCTGTGCAGCTGGGAGAATGCCTTTTATCAAGATGAAATACAAAACTTGTTTTGAAAACTTTACAATATTTCATCTGGGTTCAAAAAAATGCTGCTGACAAGAAGACACAAAGAATTTACATCTTCAGAGCTAGGTGTGGGCACTGCACAGAGAGCTACAGAGCTGTTGACTCTGAGTTATTCAATACAACCCATTCATTTCCAAAGACTTACACAAGTGTCCTTCCCATTTGGAGCATGCTTCAGAAAAGAGCTTTCCTTTCTCTACATATTTCTCATTGCTTTTCAAACACTGCTCATTTACAGCTCTTCTTACAGAAGCAGGTCCTGTGTTTCTAAAATCCAGTGGTTGGTCTGATGTTTCCATAAGGGATTTAAGGATCTTAATCCAGTTGAGAGATGAGCCTTAAAAATTCAGATGGTTCAGAAAAGTGTTCAAAATCCTGCTTACCTATCATGGATTCATAGAATGGTTTGAGTTAGAAAGGACCTTAAAGCTCATCCAGTTCCAATCGCCTGCCACAATCAGGGGCACCTTCCACTGGACCAGATTGCTTCAAGCCCCATACAACCTGGCCTTGAATGCTGCCAGAGATGGTGCAGTCCCAGCTTCTCTGGGTAACCTGTGCCAGTGTGTCACCACCCTCACAGTAAAGAATTTCTTCTTCATGTCAAATCTAAATCTACTCTCTTTCAGTTTAAAGCCCTTCCACCTTGCCCTCTCACTGCCTGCCCTTATAAAAACTCCATCCCCAGCTTTCTTGCCTGCTCCTTTGGAAGTACTGAAAGGCTGCTGTAAGGTCTCCCTGGAGCTTTCTGTTCTCCAGGCTGAACAACCCCAACTCTCTCAGCTTTTCTTAGTAGAGGTGCTCCAGAACTTTGACCATTTTCGTGGCCTCCTCTGGACTTACTCCAACAGATCCACTTCCGTGACTTGGGTGGTGGGGCTGGAGCACTTCAGTGAAGACTGAGGCAAGAAGAGTCATTGAGTACCTCAGCTTTCCCTTTATCCCAGGTAACCAGGTCTCCCATTTCCTTCCAGAAAGGACCCACATTTCCCCTAGTCTTTCTTTTATCACTTATATATCTCTAGATGCTTTTCTTGTTGCTTTTGATATCTCTGGCCAGACGTAATGCTATCAAAGCTTTTGCTTTCCTAACCTGATCCCTGGCTGCTTGGACAATTTCTCTGATTTCTCCGTATTGCTTCCAGGCTACCAGTCCTGCTTCCATGCTCTGTAGAATTCCTTTTTGTGTTTGAGTTTGTCCAGGTGCTCCTTGTTCATCCATGAAGGCCTCCTGGCATTTTTCCCAGTTTAATATTAACTGAAATGCACATTGCTTGGAGGAGCTGATCCTTGAACACTAAACACCTGTCTTCCTGCTAGGGCTTTATCCCATATTACTATACCAAGCAGATCGCTGTCTGTTCCTCTCAAGTCAAGGGTAGCAAGTTTGCTGCACATCCTTCTCATTGTCTTATGTATCTTGAATATCAGTTCATGGTCACTGCAGCCAAGGCTGCCCTTGAGCTTCACATTCTCCACCAGCACCCCTCTGCTGGCACAAATAAGGTTCAGCATAGCACCTATCCAAATTAATCCCGTATTCCAAATCCTCAGTTCATATCCAGAGAAAATATTACCAGGCCCAAGAATATCTAGCTTAAGAAAAATATCTAACATTTTCTTTTAATGAACTCCTTCAATTTTTTACAGTGGGAATAGAAAACAAAATGCAGTCACCTGAGGCAGGTCCATTGGTGTGAATTGGGTATCTAAATAACACTGCAAAGAAACAGACTGGATAGAAAATATTTTGAATATTTTAGAAACACTTGTAAAGCTGTTCAGGAGATGAAGATTCATAAGCACACAGACTGCAAGTGAACTTTTTGGCAGATAAATGATGAGCTCACCTGCTCCACAGGCTTTCCACATTTGCATTAGGATACAGAAGCAGACAATTAAATTTGCAGCTGTAACCACTCCTAGCAATGATCTTATGATAAAACTCAGAGAACCAATAGAAATGCTTCATTAAGTTATAGTGAAAGATAAAGTGTATTTGGGGGCAATTTAATGGTTAGAAACACAGGTAAAAACAGACTTCACTTGTATACCTTAGTCTCCCAACATCATACTTTTCCAAGGACACTCATCATTATGCTCTGTTAGATTTTGAGGATAGGACCAATCAGAATGCACCATTTTCCCCTCAAGCACAAACACATATGACCAATATTTTTGTTATTTTATATTCTTCTCCAGTGTATGAACCTGGCTTTTTCGCTACCCATAGTAGTCTGATGCACAAGGCAGCTCTGCCTATTTACCCATGCTTAGAAGCTTGTGAATCACAGAGAACACACAGGTTATTAGAACATGCTGCAAAATCCAGCACAGTGAGCACTGTGATCCTCATTTACACTATAAA
>JBCJKH010011609.1:0-15400 GCA_039877255.1 Loriculus beryllinus | reverse complement strand
TACAAGCAGCCCCGCTGCCTCTCAGATTGCGTTTCACACAACCACTCCTGCAACACTCATATTCCAGAAGATAAAGGTTACTTTATAGAACATGTTGTTTGACACGCAAGACCGCCATCCCTATTTACATATACATATGTAACTACTTGTCAACTTGCAAATCAAAGGTATGCTTCTGATTACATAGAGAGACCCTCTCTGTAGGAATGAAAAATTTAATACATTTTATATATAGGAATAAATGAGAACTTATTTTTATATATATTTGTAGATATACACATATTTTTATGTATTTTATGTATATTTTATATTCACAGACATACATAAGTATAAAATAAATTAAAGTTCTACAAACAGACCCAACAACTTCAGTAGAAACAATCACAGGAAGTGCTGAGAGACTGTAGTTGGCCTCCAAAAAAATCTTATGGATAAGAGGAAAAAGAGAACATAAAGAAACGTGACTATTACTTTGTATTTCAGTGCTCAGGTTATTATCTACATCTTACAAGGCTTGGATTTGACAACCCAGATAATAGCTTTCCTGTAGTAAAATTGCCTTTCCTCTCTGAAGAGCACAGCTGGACATTAGGGGGTTTAGGGAAGCAATATAACAATCAGTGGGATAAAACCATCTATCCTGAAGATATACATGTTTCCTATAAAGGCTGCACACATCAGTGCATCCAAAGAAGTTTCTGCTTCCAAAAGCCAATTCCCATCTTTAAATCAGTTGAGACTGAAGTCTTGCTAAAAATTCTGTGAATGCCAGAGAAGTTCCCCCATGGTTACAGCTCCCAGAGCCTGATCCCTTCATGTGCTCTTTCAAATCTGCTTGTCAGCCTCGAGGATGCCACACTAATCTTCTCTGCATCATTCCAGTTTTAGTCTATATACCACTAAAAAAAACCCCAGCCTTCTTTAATCCTAGCACCTGTGGTTTTAATCACCACAGGAAATCCTGTTTCCACTAAAGTCAGTAAGACTTAAAATATCAGCAGAGGAAAATGATCAGATTCACTAACTAAAAATAAAAGTAATTTTAAAAAGGGGGAGAAATATAAGCCTACTGGTTTATATACTAGTGTGTCTTGACATCTACTTATAGCAAGCATGACAAAGTAAAGACAGCAGAATAAAAGTCATCCCTTTAATCTCAGTGTCTGAACTCCTGACCTGCATCTCTTCCTCAGTGTTACAGCTGTTCCCTTCTATTTCTGAACTGCTCAGCGATGATTTGGGTTACACCTCATTAAGTAACACGCAAATAATAGCTATAAACACTGTACTGCCAACAGAGGGTCTATAGCAGGTTATTCAATAACTTAAAAGAACAAACAGAAAAACTCAAAACAGAACTCACAATACAAAGCTTTTGTGCTGTACTCACCAAACTAGCTCCAGAGAAGGTCTCTGTGGCACCTCTCAGCCTTACACATTTTTAAGCCCATTTTTTATGCCTGGCTACCAAAATCAATGAAACCAATGTTCTCGAATAGCTGATCAAACCACACCTTCTCAGCTGGATGGTTTAAGCTTGACGACTCAATCTAGAAGCAGAACAGAAATACTCGTTTCTGTGACAGAGATAATTCTAAGCCAGATTTAGGTTATTTTAGAGCTGAATCTAGAACAGATCACCCATATGGAGTGGTAAAAGTGCCAGTACCTATGCCTCCTAAATGGATGCTCTGTCTGGTTGTAGGCCATATGAAGAATTTATGTAACACCCCTATTTTTAAGCTCTAAGAGCATATAAGATTGTCTCCTACCTGGATGGTTTGTATTGGGAGTGTGCTTAGTAAAGTGCTCTCCAGAAGGACCAACTGAGAGCACCTTCTCTACCATCCAAGGCTGGCTCTGGAGTAAGGATGAAGATCTTAAAAAGGAAAAATCAAAAGAACTGTGGTGTTTTTCCACACCTATATTTCTATATTTTCTAGGAAAATGAGACAATGTTTTTATGCAAACAAGATTTAAGAACAGATACCAAGAATGGGACAGCTGTATTGAAAATACCAAAGCCCAGTTTGTTCTTTGGACATTAACTACTCCATAACGGATACAGACTGACAGCTGAAATGCCTACACTCACAAATAAAAGCATCATTTGAACATCAACCTCATTAACAGCTAAGTCAAAGCTTAGAAAAGCCTACATATTGGCTGGGAAATGGAAACCATAATACTGATGTTATAAAGAGACACAAATGTATTTCCCTTCTTACCTGAACTATCTTCCTTACAAAAAACTTATTTCATTCCTGATTTAATTCTAAGCAATGATGCCAAAACTTAAAATCCTCCAGCAATTAAAAAACAGGGCACACACAGCAGATGGAGAGGACAACAGTGGCACCAGCAGTCCTCATCTGACCTGCTGACTGCACTGGTACATCAGAAAGGTGCTCAGCACCCTTCAAGGCCTGACTGGTCCCTTTATTAACACATTCACAAGAATGAATGGCAATTTATCATCCCATCAAGCTGGATTTGTTTGATCAGTTTTCTTACTGGAAGTGTATTTATACTTAGGTCTAATACATTGTTTTGCCAGAGTAACAAGCTCTTAAAGAAGCCCTTAAAAATGATCAGGTGTCTGGAGCATCTCTCTTATGCTGAGAGATTGCAGGAGCTGGGCTTGTTTAGTCTAGAGACATCTGAGAGAGGATCTGGTCAATGCAGATCATTATCTCAAAGGCAGGTGCCAGGAGGATGGTGCCAGACTCTTTTCAGTGGTGCCCAGGGACAGGACAAGGAGCAATGGCCATAAACTAAAACACAACAAGCTGAACCTCAACAGGAGGAAGAACTTCTTTACACTGAGGGTGGCAGAGCACTGGAACAGGCTGCTCAGGGGGGTTGTGAAGTTCCAAATCCACCATGCAAATATTCCTGTGTAACCTGCTCTGGGTGGCCCTGCCTTGGCAAGAGATTGGACTGGATGATCTACAGATCTCTCTTCCATCACATCTCTTCCATGTGATTCTGTGAAACTGAGGATCTTGCCTGAAGGCTCTGAAATTCAGTCTTTTTCTGTTATTATGAAGTGACACCAAGCAGAAAATTTTGTGAAGTCTTTTCTTACTAAAAAAAAAATAATTTCTTAAGCACATAACAAGATACTGTCAAGTATTTCAGTCACCTAAACCCCAACTGTATGCAAAACTACACTACTATTACCAACATGTACCTGTGCAGCATCCTTTACTTATGAACCATAAGCACTTTAGAACTCATTGGCATTGTAACTGAAGTAGCAGACCTACACAATGATGGATAAGCTATGAACATTGGTTTGGTCACCCTTCATGTCTAATGAGCATCGTGAGATGGTGAATGGATGGATGCTCAGGCAGGTATGTGAAGTCTCAAGTAAGCTCACGTACTAACCCCACATACTGAGCCCTGTAGTAACAGTTTTAATTCAGTTGCCAGACCTCAGACACTCTTCTGAAATGGAAGCAGAGCAGTATTTGTCCCTGGAAAGCAAAAGGCTGCTTCAAAAGCACACTTCTAAAAATCTCTGCCACTGACAGAGCTGGCAATGAAGCCTAGGACTGTTGATACTCATATTTCTACCTCCAACTACCTACCCTTGTATTACATCATTGCCTACCTACAGTGTGATTTGCGGATGGCTTGAGAAACAAAAGAAAATCCTCTTTAGATAAAATATACACAACCCGAAAGTTAATGCAAACATCCACATAATCAAGAAAGCTTTCCATTACCATTTTGCTTGGATCAAGCAACACCGGTTCCCATTCGGAACAAGAATAGAAAAGTCCTTTTCTGGGAAAGAAAAATTTCAAAGCAACAAAGTGATTGAATAGCCACAGGCTCTCAGTCACAACCTCCCAGATTACGCTCATAATGCAGTTTATAATGGGTTCATAAATGGCTAGCGGAATCTTTAAGTACCTCAATATTCAAACAAGTTTTAAAACTATCACAAACAACCCTGTTATGCTCTATTTGTGATCAAATATGCCTATAATAGACATGGTTTGAAGACCTGATTAGTACATAAAATCAGCAGGCTGCATACTTAACCATTTCTAAATTACACATTAAATTTCTGATAAGGAGTGTAACCAGTGTATCCTTTAAGTGACCTATTTCTATTAATTATTTAGCTACTTCTGAAAACACTTACGTCTGTAAGAAATCCTAGTGCTATCAAACCTCAGTGCAGGTCTGATCCTGGTTAGCAGTTCACAATTAACTCCACACATACTGAAAACAGAATTAAGAAACACTGGGAAAATGTTGCAAAACAATGCTCTAAAAGTTCACTCACTGGCATCAGAGAATGGGCTATTAAAATCACTGAGGCACTGTGAAGAAATAATGGGGTTTATAAGTATTCCTAAAATCACCTTCCAAAGTGCCTCTTGGAAACCATTTGTGCTTATGAGGTCATACGTGAAGACCTGACGAAAATGTCCCAATTCATTGTACAATTTATTATCCAGCAGATTAAACACATGGATTTAAACAAAAAGAAATCATTCCAAAGGATGAAGCATTACACAAGCACAAGCATCTTTTTTGTTGAAGCTATTCAGTTTGACTGGAGTTTTATTACAACATATCCCTTAAGACAGAACAGCAATTAAACAGATGCATTTGAAAACAACAGTTTGTCTAAGAAATGTCAGCCATCCTTATCAGTCTGAAAAAGAATGATTAAGGAAAAGCCCTTATCTGCCAGATCATCTACAGAGGCGAAACCTTTGACGCTTACATACTGACAAGAGATTAAAAGCTGCTGCTTTAGAACAGGAGTAAATCAACAGCATTCCATAATTTGGTAACCAAGAACTCTCCAGTGTCTACCACTGAGGTCCTGAAGTCCAAATTTAACACCTTATTTAGCACAAGGATACTATCTATTTATTAAGATCCTAAGAGTCTTCTCTTCCTCAACCCTTCTCCTGGCCTTCTTACTGCTTACCTCAGCAAGTCTTGAAGATATCATTGAGCAATTTGCAGGGGCTGGAAGTGAACAGCATTGATGACTGCTCTGTGTGGATATTAACTATGCCAGGACTCATTTCATAAGAATGAGTAGTTTGTCATTTTAAGTTGCGCAGGCTGTTATGTGCCAGATGACTTCTACTTCTGCCTTCCTCCCTGGAGACAGCTACTGAGCCAGCTCTGAACAGATGCAGCTTTACAGACCACCTTCTTCTGGAAGCATCAGATAGTCAGAACACTTTCATGGGCTCCGACCATTTCTCTCTCTAAAACAAAACACACACACACACAAAGCCATACCTCCATTAGAGACCAGTTTCTAGCTCTTTCATTCTGAAAACCTGTTTCACAGCTGCAGAAGTGGGAGCTCTTCCCTCCATGTTTTAGCAGGGAAAATGATATAGTACAGTACCATCAGGCACAAGGATACTCCACCATCACTCGTCAAGTGTTCAAGGAAACAGCAGGCTGCAGAAAAGCAGACAGAAGATGGTTCTCTATTTTCTCCATAGGCCAACTCATGCTTTCCTTGCTGAAAAAATACTTAGCACAATTAACATAGAGAAATTAGATGAGAGGATAAGAAACATGGAGGGGGGGGGAAGCTCACCCTATGCCTCCTCTTATGAAAAACCACTTTGTTGCTTTGCATGCAATCCGTACAATATTAAACTCTACATATTCTAGAGTTGGCTTGAATCCTAACAAAACTGGAACCACCCCATCTTTATTGGCTTTATATAGATAGGTACAGAAATACACAAAGTTGAGATGATTCATGCTCTCTGGAATGAAGGGCAGCGGCACAGCTTTGCTCAAGCAGAGATATTCATGGGAGCAGGCAAAACAGACTCTGCTGGCTGGGAAAAGCTGCTGAAGGTTGTTCTTGGTAGCTATGGAAAAGGAAGAACATCACTGGAAAAGCGGGTGGGGAGGCGGGTAGAGTCTGATCCCATAGCTGAGAAAGGAGACTGGAAGGGGTATGGGCCAAACAGGGCTTAGCTCTTCTCTTGAACTGCTAGTCCATTACAATAAAGCTTGTGAAGCAAGTCGTCCACCAAATGCCTAAAAGTTAAAATACACACTTCCATCTGCCACAAAGAGCCTGGAGCTTATTTCACTTTAGGAGGTAGTTACCAATCTAAGTTACTCTAGGAGTTTTTCTGAACATGGCACAACCAAAGGACATGGCAAAGGCAAGATACCAAAATCAAAAAAGCATTCGATATGCATAGAGTATTATGCTTCTGAAAAGGTAAGAAATGCTCTCCACTTACAGGCAAAAAGTACTGCTATGAAATGGAAGCTCAAGGTATTTTTAGCAATATCAATATACTCCATGTTTTTCTTTCAACTGATACTCCATTGCCTTAATCAAAACACCACTTCAAAAATGCACAAGCAAAATTCAAACACCCAAGTATTCTAGAAGTAGTGTGAGAGTAATTTTAATGTCATAATGTCACTGTTCCTAAGGAAAACTAGATTACTTTCAAAAAGTTTGACCTCAGGCAGATACTGGTGATATCAAATGAAACAGCAACCGTAGATTTAAAGATGCTGATGTAATTTTTCCACACAAACTAACTGAGCTCTGTAGAAAGCAAGCAGTGTCAAATTAGGCTATTATGCTGCTATTCTGCTTAAGTAGCTACTTGAAATATTGTAGCCTATCTTTGTTTTGCACTAATGAGATGCCAACTCTCACTGAACAGCTATACAGATATCTGGCTTTCAGAAGCCAGGATAACCATATGTCAAACTTATGTGGTTTTGCCACTTGGTATTTTGGGTGTATGCCTTCATTTGTGATAATAAATATCAGGCCACAAGTAATGTCTCCTCAGATAACTGTCTAAGACTCAAAGCAGCTTGAAAATCTAAACACTTCTGCTGCTAGCTTTGAGCTCTCCTCAAAGAATTATGCTACAATATCTACACCAGATGAATAGGCTAGGGATAACAGAAGTTGTTAGGATGGGTTTCTCTCTCATTTTGTATGTATATTTTTTTCTCCTGCAGTATACACAAAGTTCAAACCCTCTCCCTTCCTCAGTGCCTTTGTTGGGAAAATCTAAATCCACTGTCCTACACAGATTTCAATGCTATCTTGCATATAAGCAGGTACAAAGCAAGATTTGTATGCCAGATATCTATAGAAACAGACAGAATAGTACTGTGCTTTTAAAGTATCAATTAATAGGCCCCAAGGCATTTTCTTTACATAGGAAATGGGGAAATGTAATAGAAAAGTTAAACAACTGACACAGCATCAGACAGCCAGTCTGTAACAGTGAAGGCAGCAGAATTCAGCCTCAGCCTCTCATTTAGAACATTTTAATCACAATGCACTTTCTTCTGTACGCATCTGCTTATAAAGAATATATTCTTATTATGTATATTAATAATAACATATTCACAACTGAACAACTGATTAGGAAAAAATGCTGTGGTTTGAACAAAGACAAATAGTGTTACCCTGACAGATGTCTTCCAAAATCTGCTACTGTTACAGTATGCACCTAAGAGGAAGGGCTTTTGTTTGACCCTTTACAGACCTCAGGAATTAGCATTACAGCTGCATAAACCCACAGGACGTATCCTGGAGGTCCAGCTCCGTGCTGAAAAAGGCCAGAACACCAGAACTGCAAATGAGGAAACACTGAACACAATTTTATGCAGTATTGCTAGAAAAGCCCTCTCTCCTCCAACAAAAATAACAGCAATGATTGTCCTTTCGTCTCTTATCAGTCTCTTAGCTTATACAACTTCAGACTTACAGTGGAAAAATTCATACTTCCATATATATAACAAAATATAAAAGCCAATCAGTAGGGTCAAGTGTCTCCTTTTACAGTTATGTTTCCAGAATTGTCTCCAATCAAACTAATGCTCCAAAACCAGAACTATCACATTAATGGTTACTTTTCTTTATTATCTACAAAACCTTTTCTGGCCAAAGTAGTAAAGACTCTATAGGAGTCTGATAACTTTACAAGGTGACGGCATTTCTGTTTATTGAAAGCCATTTCTATTGCGAATTGCTAACAACTTTCAAAGTGCAATGCTGATTTGGAAATGCAGGCACACTAATACAACACTTGCCATGACTAATGTATAAACTTTTAATGACCTTGGCAAAATCAGTCTTTCATTGGGCAGGTGCCACTATTTTGACTGTACAAAATGTTTTGGAAATATGTTGAAAATTATACATGTTTTGGAAAATATTTCAGGATTTCAGTATAGCAAATGAAGCTGTATTAAATAAAAGTTTGACATGAAGGAGAAAACACTCCAAAGCTGTGCAAGTCTTTTCCTTTTTTTCTTTAAAATGATATTCTCCAAGTGTTGTACATTCACAGAATGCTTTTTATCCAAAGAAAATAAAGACGATAAAACATTATCTTGAATGGTTTTCAGTTTCATTCAGTCACTGTCATCTTGTTTCAGACCACCTCCTTCTTCAATACTGCCTTCTCCATCGCTTTCCTTGTCCCAGTCTTTCATAGATGCTCCCATCATGAAGTCATCACGCAGTATGTTCCACTCTGGCCCCTCTTCAGACTTCACTTCACCCTGAGTGTTTGAGGGAAGAAGAACAGAGAAAGATGAGATCAATGTGAAACGCAGTAAAAGATGGAAGCTCTTCATGCAATCAGAGTAATGCCTCTCACAATCTGAATCAGTTAGCTCTTTATGCAAATGGTACACAGAAATATGCAGGTCAATCATAAATGACTTGATGCTAAAAAGCAAGCTTGTTTTAACCAACCAATAAAAGAAATACGGGAACAAAACAATTATTCCTCATGGATGAAACAATCAACCCTGGGCATGGCTTCCTTTATTAAAATCTTTCTTGGCAATCAGAATGGATCCATGATATCATTTATTAACCCCCAGGTGCTGCTTCATTAGAACACTTTTTGGCACATTTTTAAAACACAAATATGGATTTAATAAAGGGCTTTCCTCCCCCCCCCCAATTTAATATTTAACATATTCTGTGATACATGGACCAAATCCCCTTTATTTGGACTATTACCTCACTACCTGGGCTTGTCATATGGTACAAAGCTGCCCCTAAAAGAAGCAAACTTGGTCTACACTTAGCAAGCCAACAACACCTTACTCCAACTTTCCTACCTCCTGAAAGTGGATAAACTGAAGCCACACTATGTGGACTGGTGAATAATAAATAAAGCAACAGGAGTGTAGTTTTAGGTTAGCACTGAAAAGAGTGCTTGGTTGCAGTTCTTCGAAGTGACAGATCATACTTGGGCAGTGCAACAGCCCCATCCTGTGGCAACAGCCTTAAAGAACAGCTTGAAGCTATTGCATTCTTACTGAAGGAAAACACTAATAACACCTGTTCAACGAACTGAATGATTTCAGTAGTTTAAGACTTAGTAGCAAAATTCTTCTGAGGAATTCTTCTGTTCAGTGTCCAGCAGGTAAGCAAAGAATTGTCCTACTAAAGTCGAATCAGAGGCACAGATAACAACGACTTCTTTTTGCAGGCTCTTTAAAACAAGGTTAATACAGGTATCTCAGGTGTGCTTTTCTCACTTCCCTGCTCAACAGGACAGACCTCAACTGACTTATTTAACTACCATCTCTTGATACTGTACAAGGCATGGAGGTTCTCTCTTGCAGCATCCTCTGCAGACACAGATTTGATGACTAGATGCAAAACCCATAGTGAATGTGATTGCTGTAGGCATTTGTTCATGCCTCTTCTCTGCCATGCATCTAGGAATACGTGATATACAGAACCATAACATATATAAGCAGATGTCATATGCAAGCTCTGGTACAGAGCAGCATCCAGAATTTAACAGCAGGAGAAATGAGTTATAGAGAATGTAGGTCCATCACTGTAAATCTAACACATCATATTACACCAACAGAAGCTGAGTACAGAAAGTCTGCCAAATGAGGTATGTTTAATAGATAATCAAAGCAGAAATGCTAAATGTGACTTCAGCAGCTCTTTTGAAAGAGTACTGTCACAAAAATGGGGTAACAAGTCTTAACACTTCCCTTCCCAAAAGGAATCTCTCAGGACCCAGTCCCAAGAGGACCCAGTCTCAAGATGGATTTTTTTGTCTTCACAGCTGTTCTCAGTAATGCCTATTCCTAAGAGTAACTCACCCATCACAATAACCCCCCTTTTCCTCAGGCAGGGCCTTCTAACCACCTTCTATTGCAGCAATTCACTTCAAATACCCAGCAAATCCTGAAAACATCACAGACAGGGTAGTCAGTTGCCTGGAGTTAAAGAGTTACAGATAAGGTAGGTCCCTTACACAGACCTGAAGGTTTTAACATGAGAATAACTGGTATTAGGGTAACACAGGTACTCTGCTGTGGGACCCAATCAGACAGTAGCTTCCCCCTGACACCTTCTTAACTGTCTTTAAGTTGGTTTCTGTTTACCCCTGCAGAGTAAAGAAAGGCTGAAAGCTTTACAAGTCACCAAGCAGAGAGCTTCATTTATCCCAGACCTTTTCTAAACCACTGTTCGAACATGCCACAGAGTTGAATTTGAAATACCTGAATGGAAAAAACCTCACCTCCCTTGTAAAACAATGCATTTTCCCTATCTCTTTTCAACAATAAAACCAACAAAAAATCCTTTTTTCCCCCCAGATGTGCAGAACAGGGGGTTGGGGTTTTGTTTTTTGTTTCTAAATAGCACAAACCAATACATTATTGTCAGCAATGACAGTGAAAGGCTGAGGGCTTGAATAGCCCAATGCTCAAATTCATCACAAGCTACTATTCAGCCTTCTTTCTGGCTATGTCAAGTGAACAACGGGACAAAAGAGGGATGCTGATCCTTCATTGCATTACCCACTGTATAAGGGACTACAAAGGTTTGAATAGAGTTTTACAACAAGCCCCAAGGAGAGGTAGCATGTCCATGCCTCAAAGATGAGGATTAAAGCTTGAAGCAAATATTTAATCTATTTTAAGCAAGCTCTCCAACTGAAGAAAACCCCATGTTTAATATCTTCATTCCTAACTCATTTACTGCTCTATTTTACCAAGTAATAACAATAGCAATAATCATTTAAAAAAAAATACCCAAAACCAACCAATCCCAAAAATAAATGTATTATAGCACAAAACACGCCTGCAGTCTTAAGAAAATCCACAGCAAGACTATTTGGTAATCAACAATTAGCTCAACTGTCACATCGCTTCCCAACTTGCTCTGTGTAAGGATGTTGATACACGTGGGTTTTCAGTGCCATAATATGGTTTCATCTAAATAAAACAAAACTGATTCTTGGCACCTGGAAAATAAACTAGCTTTCATTCTACAAGTTTTCAACCACTTCTGAACTTCCAGTCAGCTGCTTGTCCATATCTCCCACATTTCACTACAGCACTGATGTTCCCTTTGAACATCGCCAAATGAAAACAAAGCAGGCTATATAAACATTAACACGCAATGCTACATAAAGTGGGCCCCTTCAGTAAGGCAAAGAGTGAAAAATTCTGGTGTTGCTTCCCCCATCCTCCTTTATTATACATAATACATACACTTGAATGTTTTTTTCTTTGCCTGAAGATGTGGCAAGCTATTTCAAAAGGTCTTAGAGACAGCATTTAGTAAAGTATCTCAGGAGTTACTGATACATGACAACGCACTTGTTATCATGAACTAAGACAGAACAAAACACACAGCACGGTTACTCTAGTGCAGACACTGGGAAAGACCAATAGTCCAGTGGAAAAGAGATTACCTAAATAAAACAAACCCCATCTCACCTCCTTGGTATGCCACCTAAGCTATCACAGCATTAGCTAAGTCTGACACAAGTAGCAGGGACATACTTCCCAAACTATTTTTGAAGACATACCCTTTAAAATCTGCACCAGGAGAAGAGGAACAGAAATTCCTAGCAAAGTCCCAAAAAAATCACTCACCCACCAAAAACCAAAGCTTAGGTCTGTCACCTAGAACAAACAGCCATCCCTTGCAGGATCTGTGATAGAATTGCCTCCTGGATGATTCTGAAGGAACTGGTCTATGAAAGCCCTATGGCATCAGCAGCAGCTACATTATCATGTTAGAAATCTCCCTGTTTCAGTTTATTTCTTTGTGGAGCTACATAATCCACTCTTGGTAAATGACATTACAGTAAGCATCTTCAACTGAGACCTGCCAAACTCAATACCAGAGTTGTGGCAGACTGCACTGCCACTCAGGTGGGACACAGATTCTTTTTACCCCTTCTGAAGCTGTCGGGAGCAGGAGTGGGATACTTGCAACTGCACACAGCTGCTTCAGTCTGCAACAAGTGCCTTAGCTCAAAGCCTGCTTCCTTTGAAACCTTAAGGGAATTAAGTTCAGTCTAAGTCACATTGTCATTTTCATCTGTTGCTTTACTGGCACAGCAACATCCTAAAAGCCAGAGCTCTTCAGAACCCTACACACAAGCAAACTGAAGTCCCATAATGCTTCTTGGTAAGTAATGGCACAAAAAGCTGGATCTTGAAATCAGACTGCACAGATGTTCACTCTGGTTCCCACCAGCTCATGTCACTTGAGCATACCAGTTTCTGCATATACAAAGCAGCACATATACACATCACTGCAGAGATTTCACTACAGCCTGTGTTCAGATGACAGTAACTGCAGGTATTAACAAATGGACACCTTTCAGACCTAGGAATTACAATCGACACACTGGACTCTCCATGACTTTGCTCCAAGTACAAGATGAAACGCCAGAGCTTGCAGGGCCATCTCTCCTTACATCTCTCATGTCCCTGAGGTTGCAAGGGCATCCC
The DNA here is from genome assembly GCA_039877255.1 of Loriculus beryllinus. Classification (NCBI taxonomy): domain Eukaryota; kingdom Metazoa; phylum Chordata; class Aves; order Psittaciformes; family Psittacidae; genus Loriculus; species Loriculus beryllinus. Next base: position 2,608 of record JBCJKH010011609.1, on the reverse strand, counting down.
TCATACAATAAACGTTTATTTGTACCTGTCAGGGAAGGAATTTCTAACATAAATATCTCTCAAGCAACAACTTTAAGCCCTGAAAAAACAATTCTAACATGTCTAATTAATTTGAACTGCCTCCCCAAGTTGCTCTGTTTTGCTCAATACAAACATCTGAGACCTTGAAATACAGGGAGGCTTTTGTCATGACAAAGTTAAAAAGTGTAACTGCCAAAATGCAGTCTCACATACAGCTGACAATTACCTTCCCAGCCAGCCTGCATCTTGGTCCCAATGACTGCTGCTATTCTGCTTCTCATCCCCACACAAGTTGGTTTATACCTAGCTCAAAAGTCCTTAGCACAGACATACACTGAGGTGTGTTAAATCTCAATTTAATAAAGTAGAAAATTAAAACAGACTTGGTAGGAAAGAAAGGAAATTGAAAGCAAGGAACATCAGCACAATCATTTCCCCTAAATTTGTTTGCAGAGATATCCAAGCTTACAGGCTAAGAAAGTAAGATTCCCCTAGGCCAGGAAGAAACAAAGAAAATTGCAGTTGAAACAACTTAAAGCAGCAATAAAAGCAGAAAACAAATGATTTTTTAACAGAAAAATACTCTGATTTAATCATCAGTGCTGTTTACAGGTTTATCTCATTTGAATTATGGCGAGATCTTAACTATAAGAAAAGTTCCTATGTACACCCTATCCCACAGAACTGGAAAAGAAGAATATATCCTGTACTGCTATTTTGAACTTCTGAGCTTAAGTCTCATAGCAACCCGCTTTGGGAAGCGTTTCTGAGCTTGCAGAACATTCAAACTACACAACAGCAGTCTATTCTGCTGCAGCATAATTCTGCACAATCATTTATTCCTTAGGGTGAGAGTTATTCAATACCCATTTGCATCCTCTCTCTAAATGAGAAATCAGAGTGACTGAACTAAATTGCCTTGGCATAGCTGAACTGACTCTACAATGTGGATGTCAACGGTGACACAGGAGATTTACTTACACGTCACACAGACTCTAGTGTGCACAAGACGGAGTGTGAGTAAATCTCACAGTGTGAGATTTACACTCACTCTTGTGCCCAAAAGAATCTGCACTGGCATTTCTAGTAAATAAGAATGAAACGTTTTTACAGTGTGTTTTGAAACCTGTTGATCCCGTTCAAAGTTCTCTGCAAATAACACACTGGGATTATTACTACAAGCACAACAAATACTGATTTTCCTTTTGAGCATAGCCAGAAGACCACCCAGAGCTTAATGACCTGCATGAGGAATCTCCTCATCCTAACACCATCCTCGAGGATTTACTACAACTGAAGATGTGTGAATGGGAAGGAATGCTTTGGGTTGGCATGCAGACGTTTAAACATGCCCCAACCTTAGAGGGGTCAGAACTGAATTACAGAATTTCTAAAAGCAAACATTCAACTGGACTTAAAAAAATTCATTAGCACTGTTATTAAATGCTCAGTTGAAAAGACAAATCACAGAAAGCGCTTATGCAAGAACACATTTCTTCAGCTTTAGCTCGTCAGAAACCTCAAAGATCAGTACTTGTCAGAAACAGCAAAAATATCTTAAGAATCCAAGCATAACACAGGACACCCCTGCACACAGGGCACTCCAGAACTCCTCAGCTTGTGCTGTGCTCCAGCTCTGATAGCAGCCATCTCAGAAAACCTTCGGCCGCACAAGCAATTCTACCATCCTGCAGTAATAAAGACATGATGGAATTTAAAGATCAGCTTAAATATTATGCATATTCACAACATCCTTTTTGCAAGTTGCACAGTTTCCAAACCATCACGCTGAACCTGGAAAATATGCAGATACAGCAAGACCTAGTAAAAAGCATCTGGTCGAGACCTTCAAGGTGCCATACCTCAGAAGTATTAATGTCTTTCAACAGTCTACTTTAGACAAACATTTTTGAGTCACAACAGATCTTTCTTAGATGTCACCCATTTACGCAAAGCACTTAAGCACTATCTCAGTTGAGTACCTAAAGCCTTCTGCAGGATTCTGTAACAGCTTGCCTGCTAACACAGTAAGGAAACACGCACAGTAAAGAAACATGCAGGCTCCCAACTGTTAGGAGTATATTTTGATCCTTTTTTAGAATAATTTGGCATCTTGCAGATTTTAGAATAATCTGAATGTGACTCAAGATTATTCAATTATTCAAGATTAATAATGCTGAAATACCCGCTGGTCTTCATTATGATTCAACAAGAGGCATAACAGAATGAGTCCCAGAAGGTTGTCTCTAACAGCAAAGGCTACAGTAATGACCAAGTCCTTCACTTCCAGCACTTAAGAAATCATCTCACAGAGTGGCTGATGAGGAAGAAGCGGGGCTAATAAAAAACCTCCTCTTCCTGACTCAGGATTTCCACTTACATTCAAGTCCCAAAACAAATATAGGGATCCAAAAAGCTATGAGGCAGGAGGCGGAGAAAATAGGGAAAAAAATATACAAAAGAACTAGCTTTTCTGTAATTTTATTACTGAATATGAAATACTGAAGTTTTTATGATTACTAAGCAGCTTGTCTGGCTAAACTTCCCTACACTCATTGCTCCTACTTTTACGTAAGTGCCTTTTGCA
>JBCJKH010011607.1:0-13303 GCA_039877255.1 Loriculus beryllinus | reverse complement strand
AAAACACATTACTGGTTTTCCACCATAGCAATGCAAGACAGTGACACTGTACAACTCTTTCTACAGTACATTCACATGAACAGAAAATAAACCAAACAAACCAAAGCCAAAATTCCTGAATGAAAAGATGTGAGGTGATAAATAAATATTTCTAGATTTTTCCAAGTACAGATTTAGCTGGTTTAAGTAACACATGCAATCTTTACACAGGGTGGTCATACAAGATCTTGCTATGGCATACAAAGAGAAGAGAGGCATGACAATAAAGTGCCTAAGATGCAAAGTAAATTCCTATTGGAGGTCACACATTGAGCCAGAAAAATCCCACAGTCTCATCCTGTATGCAGCATTACTAAAGCAAGAGAACAAAGAGTATACTTTGGGTGCAAAGCAGAAAGTCCTGGCTTCACAGGTAATCTTTTATTATTAATTCTTAACAGTGCCATTGATAAAGGAGATTTTTTTATTTGTAAATGTTGCAGATATTTTTATGTGGCCTGGAAGAGGTCTCCTTACTTATGTTTTCTTCTTTTTTTTTTTCTCCTTATTGTTAGTAGTAGAATCCTAAGCCCCTTCCCTCCTGACCTTCCTCACTGAACCCAAACAACCTCCATATCCTACATTCATTCCCCCCAGTTCTACAGGGTATGTAAAATTTGTTGCTGTGTTTTCATCTGAAGAGAGGTTTGGGGATATGATGCTGTGCCCAACATTACATACTTCACCTGAATATACTGGAACATAATTCAAAAAAGAAAAGTTTGCAGGACCACAGAAACAAAACCCTTTGTCCATAAAATAATTCTTACATTACCAAACATGCTAAGTCCTCGGTCACCCAGACCATGCTCACCAGCATGGGACTCCAAGCAAAAAAGCCACAACCCTGAATAACACTATCATTTGGGTAAAAGTCAGGGTCAAAGAAAAATTTAATGTGCAAAAAACATCTGAAAGGCGTTTTACTGAAGACTGTCTCCTTCACTCCAGATTCTACAAATCGGGCAGAAATATAACCATTTACTGAATTTTAAATGAGGCTTGCCTGTTTTTTTTCTTTCTTTCTTTCTTTCTTATTTTTTTTTCTTTTATCTACCATTTTTAGCACCTGAATTTTTAATTTTTTTTAAAGGACTCTGCCTCTCCAGCCAAACATAACCTCAGTACTTACTATGCTCCATATGAACACTCCTCAGCATCTCCATTTTGTGCATGTAATCGTCTTCCCTTTCAAAATATCAAAGCAATCCTTGCTGTTCAGTCCTGTACTGTTATTTTCCATTAGTGAAAGTGATGACATTGGTTAAAATAGATTAGATTCTACAGAAGTAGAGAACCTAACCCTTGGAACTGCAGCTTTAAGTTGTAAATTGGTACTTAACGAACATAACAGAATGACAAATTCATCAATAAAAAAATAAACCACTCTTGTGTTTTTCCCTTCCTTGTTCTACATTAGGCAGGAGTCTTCCACCTGATCTTGACCCTAGTTGATCCAACAACAGAAAGGCAAACAGGCAGACACAACATGGTTGAAAACAACTCACGTAAGTGATCTTACCCCCCCCCCCATTTTTCTGCTGAATAGCCCTTTCACTTTTGCAGATGATTTGCTGTAATGCAAAACAAATTTCATTATTTCACTCTGTGTTTGAGCATTTTAAAATGAAGAATTAAGACCATCGTGCTATTGAAACCTGCTATATTCTACAGATCATCAGGGTTTGTCCAAAACTGGAAACAGCATGAAGCCTTTTACAGCATAAACCAACACCTGTTAGACTACACTATTTATTAAAGGAAGCTTATTTTTATTAATATGGGAGAAAGGAAAGCTGTCCCCATGCTTTTAAATAAATTATTAGCTGGGGTGATTAATCAAGATGTCTAGTAGTTTTCCAGCTTCATACTGCTGATATTTTTGTCTGGCCAAGTATTGGTATCACCGAAATAACAGAGCACTCGGAAGAGCAAAACCAGCCACCTACGGCACCTCACAACAGTTCTTCGCAACTGCTGCCTCAGGAAGCGTCAGTCTTGATCCTTTTGTGTTATTATCTCCAATCCAGAACACTAGCTTTCCCTGTCTCACTTTTGTTGAGCAGAGATCAACAACTTTTAAACACCAAATGTGTATTCACAAAACTCAATGCAATGCATTTAAAGGCAGGATGCACTTTCTGAGCATTGTTTTCTCTGAAGGTAAAGGTGATACAGAAGTTAATGAATGAGGCAGTATGTGCACATGCACTTGTGTGTGCACCCAAATCTTTCTAACCTGTATTCCTGAACTCTTGTTAATGAACCCCTATGTCTAAAGAATACCCAATCCAAAAGGCCACATACTGGAGTATTAAGAGCTGCACAGAAAACCATTAATAATGAAAACAAATGCACCAATAAACTTTTGTAAGAGCTACACCCATGGACAGATGCCAGTCATCTGAAACAAGCAAGGCCAGTCAGAAGCACTGGAATGTTTTTTAGCAGAGATGCATCTCCATTAGCCATGGCTGTGAGCAGACGTTACGTTTAAACTCACAGTCCACCACCGCTCCTGTCCACCGGAATCCCCACGCGTCTATGCAGATTCTCCTCAGCAGTCTTCATGAGCACAGCCAGCCGGCTTCCAGACACGTAGCCCTTCTGAATAGCACTCATGAGCTTAGGAGACAAGAGGAAGAGCACCTTGTTAACTCCTCTGCAAGGCAAAGAAGAGAGGCAGAGGGTACAGCCCTTCATGAAAGGCCTGAGCAAGCAGCCAGAGTGATAGCAACCAACACCAGTCCGTGGGCAGACACCACCAACCCCTGCTGCCCATGTGGCTTATGGGACATGGACCCTGGCAGAGCTATGCAGCTTGGTGCTATTGGCTTCCCAGCACGAGAGGCAGACAGGCACTGCCAGGTGTCCCACCCAAGGGCCACCAGTGGGGGACACCCACACAGCTCCACTCTGAACAATGGCAGAGTTCATTGTTTTGTCCAAGAGCCATTAGCAAGTAATGAACACACAGAAGTGATTTTTCCATATATACAGCAAAACTGCTATATGGTTTCTGAGCTCATTTACATTTCCCTGAAATACCAGTGAAAGTTTTGGCTAGGCATGGGTGGCAGAAACAGCAGAAGCACCAAATACGATCCACTTGGAAGTAACGGTGCAAGCGACGGTCAACCCCAGGGTTTTTGCATATAAGAATGGAGGATAACCCATCCATTTCAGAGGTGGTTTGTTTTTTTTTTTTAATATCTGAAAGATGTAACTAATAGAACCCCATTCCTGATCCACCACTGATCCTGGACCATACCCTCTTTCATTTATATGCCCTTCTTTGTAGAGACAGCACACTTGACTTCCACAGTTCTTTCAAATCCAAGTTCCTTTACAGACTTTTAAAACTGATTTGCCTTTAAGTCCTGGAAACTGGACTTGGCTCTATTTTAACGAACACACACTAGTGCTAAGATTTTAATTAATTCTTCTTTATCCCATGGATAAAGCAAGCATTAGACTTGAAATTACATGCAGCCAGCTTGTCAAAAACTACTGTGGAAAGCAACTGGCACTTACAAAATGCAATTTCTTACTCCCATCCTGTGCTGAGAATCTTTCAGATTTCTTCCCCTCCATAGGAAAATCTATTTATTATATCTGCAGCTGGACCTATGCAAATGTGGCATCAACCCTGTCAAAACAGGAATTAGTACCTGGAGGGGAGAAGGTCAGATGGAAACTCTATGCTTTGCAGACCCAGATGAGGCTGGAAAAACCTCCCTGCACTTTGAAGGTGTTTACTGACCCTCTGCGGACCTGAGGCAAGGCAGATGATGGAGTTGGCAAGGAGAGGACAAACAGCAGGAAGAGCAGTAGCTATGGCCAGCAAGGGAAGCCCATGATCACTTGGGCTCTGTGCTCCCCATCACCTAGCACCCTGCTTTCAGGGTGATCTCTACACACAGCAAGAGAGGTCCCAAAAGGACAGGCTCTGCCCTCACCCATGCACACTGCCTGGCAATACACTCTGCTACCAGTCCTGGGTCTGTCTGGTCTGACTATACCGCTGCATAGAAGGCAGTAGCCACAGAGGTACAGAATTTCACAAGAGTAACTGTGAAACTATACCAGCTACAGTCTATATGGCATGCTTTTTAGGGGAAGCAACCATAAAATGGTGGTTGCTGATGGCTGATCCCCTGGCACGGCCATGAAAAGAAGAGTATCTGATAAGAGGCTGTCAGGATCTGAAAGGAAAACTGCTGTTGGGAAAAAAGCCTCTTCCTGATTTAACAAGGTTTTTTGGCTTTGCATACCAAAACTAGTTTCCAAGTTAGCCTCTCCTTTCCTGAGCATAAATGACAGCACCACTAAGCTTCAAGAAAACAGTCACTGCCATAGGACAACACCATGTGCACCCAAACACCATCAGAGCTCTGCCTTCCTGTCATGCAGAACGACCTGTTTGCGTTCCTGACCAACACAGGCCACTTTCTCTCTGTGAAAAACTTGTAGGCATTAGTGTCTGACGGAATCGGTGCTCACCAGACTGTTAATGGAGTGACAGGAGTGACACGGGCATCTGCAGTTGGTCAAAGAAAGTGCTTGGCACTGCTCCGCTCCCTGTCTGCAGAGCTGTGCCGCCACCCTGGTACACTGTGTTCCTATATTCTAATATAAATGTCCACAAATATTTGCACATGGCTTTCCACAAGCATCCTGTGGTAAAATGCAATTACTAGAAAGTTTTCAGAAAGCAAACATAAAAGCATTGGGAGCTGACATAACAGATCCATTAAAAAAAAAATTAAACAAACATTTAATGTATTTTGTTCCTTCCATGGCAACCTCCTGTTAATTTTATTAGCACACTTCATCCTAGGCACTCAGCTGTGCAGGAGCAACCTGTGTGTTGCTCCCTGCCTCCCTGGGAAGGAGGTACACAGGCACAAGTGATCCTTACTGCAGTGCCAGCCACCAGTATTAAATATTCTAATTGTGAAATGCATAGGAGAAGCCAGTAGCCACAGTTAACACAGTTTTACAACAGTACCTTTGAAACTATACCAAAACAGTGGCTTGCCTTTCATATTTTACAGATACAGTGCTTTAGGGCATGCAACCCCAACTGAGGCTTTTTAGCACAGGGAAGCAAAAAATCCAACAAGCCACCAAAAATCCGCCACAGACATAATTACAGGTTGTTCCAAATCCGTAACCACAGCGCATCCAAACCAGCCACATCATAGTTTAACACAGCCCTTACAGTGAAAGGTGGGTTCTCCCCATCAATTAAAAGTTTTCACATGCAGAGGAGCGTAAAAAGGAGACCCTTTTCAATAGCTAGAAAACCACTTGTGATTTTCTCTTTTATTTGAATCCATAAGCATGAATTCTCAAAGCCACTGTTTCTTCTTGTGCCACCACTGTTTTTTTGTTGGGTTTTTTTTTTTTTGACCCTTCCCCCAAATGAATTTCAGTTACCCAGCTAAATTGCTGCATTTTAGGCAAATAAATAGTCCCTTTTTCTAATGCTGGACACAACCTGTGAAAATTTTCTGCATTTAGATTCAACAATGCTGCTCTTATCTACAGCTCATCTCAAGAGAGACAATTACCATTTCCTCTGCCTTGATCTTGTTTGTTTAACTTGACACAGTGAAGAAAGGGCTGACATTGACCAAAATCCCCAGCATGAATTTATCTCATGTTCGGCATTCATCATTGCCACCATGTACGGAAGACATGGCAGTCACTTGAAATACCACACCAAGGAAGACTCCACAAAAACAACACTGACTGGCAAACAGCATATGCACGAGAAACTGGGCAAACAAACATTTCCACAGTACCCTTTGTTTTATTTTAAAGCCCCGCAAAAGGCAGGTGCATGGGTTGTCAATGTATCCTCTTCCATACAAACTGAGGTACCCTTATTCAACCCAGGAGTTAAACCAGGGTTATAGGTTTATATATAAACTGTGCTTTAACTGCAAGCTCATCCTTTAAAATAGGCAAAATAGTTTAGAAACTACTAATCAATTAACAGACCAAGATAAATGTTAGTGTGCCCAACTGTGCCATACACCTTCCAATGGACAGTTTTATCATTTTCATTATACTTAAACAGCATTCTGTATAATAAAGGGCCAAATTCAGTCTGTACTGCAGTACACTTTGTAAATTGGAACTGGTTTTTGGGTCTCATTATTTCTTCACATGAAAAAAAAAAAATCCTTGAATTTCAAAGCTGCTTGAGGATGTTTGTGTGTGTCACTCACCTTGTGATCTGGCAAACAGCATCAACACTACAGCGTTTACTCAAGTAACACTTACCTAGTCTCCAACCCAGCCCTTAAGCAGAGGGGAAAAAAAGTTAAATACTTTGTTATGAGCTTCTCTCATAACAAAGAGACACCTACCTGCAGAAACTCATTGAGCTCAACCTGTCCATTTTTGTTCAGATCCACTTCATTTAGAATATCATGAAGAGTATTTTCAGCAATTTGCACACTGATGCTCTGACAAATAAAAGCACAGAAGTACATCAGCTGCACTGTTCAGTCCTATTTATGCCACACACTCAAATTTAGATAAGAAACTTAAAAAGGAAACCAAAAGAACACAGGGAAACATTACCTCCAAGACACGCTGCACATCCAGTATAGTAATAAACCCTTTCTTGTCCTTGTCAAACATGCGGAATCGCTTCTTGTACCTGCAAGATAAGGATTATCAGTGGGAAAAACCGCACTCAGAAGAATGACAGGTATTAATTCCTAGCAGCATAGGGAACTCTTTTACTTTACTCACCTCTCAATATCTGAAGGCACTAGACTGATTTCAGAGCTGTCTCTTAATTGATCTGATTTTACTTTGTAGCCCATTTCATAATAGAGAAATTTCTTAGCAGCTTCAAGTTCCTCCTACAAGAAAAAAAAGAAAAACTGTGTATCTGAGGAACAGGGAGCTCTCACACAATTATTTTTAATGTATTATTTAGTAGTTTCTTTCACTTAACTAGACTTTATCTAAAGTCCAAAAATTAAGCAGATGGTAGCTGAGAAGTATTAAAAAAAAACAACTTACACTTAGGCACCTTTTAGTCTTGAAAAGAGATATATCAAGACTAGTAAAGACTTCTAATTACCGTGTAAACGCTTTAAGGACTATACACTGCCTTCAGCCACACATGGTGTATCTACCTGTTTCATAACAAATGGCAGTTGCAGTTCAGGCCTACAAAATGCCATTTAACTCACAGCTGATATCTTAGTGCAAACTTTCACCTAACTGTCTAAAATCAGCAAGCAAAAAAATCGGGAGGCTCAAACCCAAGCAGGTTCTTTTATGTTTTAAACTAGTTTTCTGGATGGTAGTAAAACTGATTTGTTCTCTGAAAGTTCCGTGGAAGGTCTTCCATAGCCAGTTTTTTAGTAAGTGATAAGCACCTGACACACATAAGAGTACTGTAGAACAGAATTCCTTCTACAGCAATGGGTGCACCAAACACGGTTCTAAGAGTGATACAAGCATTTGCTATACAGGCACAAATACCAAATAGTACGCACTGCAGAATGGCCGCAGCAGCAGTAAAAAATTCCTTAGACATGTACACATAAGCCACTTAATCTAGCAAAGCCTTGTTTGTGAAGGTGTACTACTCTTACATAGTTCAATGCAAGCACAGAAACTAGCCTTAAAGTTCCAAACCCGCAAAGACTTATTTAATGGCCTTACTGTAAGATCTAAATTAAATAATGCTCTTCTGGATAGGCATTTGAATTGCCTCGTCCATCAAGTCAAAATACAACACAGGTAAGATAGCTGTAAAAATATAGCACTTCAAAATGGCCAAGATTTGTTACAGAAGAAATGTTCAGTAACTCAGTGGACGTTTAGCCTCACCTGAAAGAGAAGGAGACTTTCCAAAAAGAAAGCCCAGCAGACATTTGGGGAATGTAGAGACTGTCTTACTGGCATTAGATGGTTTTGCCAGTCCTACAGGTGCATGCAGTATGTGTTAATTTTCATTCCTGCAGGTTACAGTGAGAATATAATTACAGCTTAACTCCCCAGTTATGGCTGCTGGAGCTAAGGCTGTCCATGCAACCCTAACATCATGCTAGTTTCAAACTCTTTGCTTTGTAAGCTTCCCATTTTCCAATCTATTGTTATGGAAGAATAGATACAGCTTTCTTTAATACAGCAAATTATTATATGAGCAAATCTTGTTTGTATAAAACTTCTAAGTTCAGTCAAACACCCCCAACTATGAGGTTGTTTAATGTACATGTACAAAAGCAATGCAGCTCACGTCGGTGACATGATGGTAGCCCTTTCTTTATGCACTCTTGTGGGGAGGCTTTAGGATGACAGAAGGTCTCTGGCTAGCAGGATTCAAATGAGCTCCTCCCAGAATGTTAATCATACTTCTACCTTGCTTAAGGGTTTCATGAAGAGTCTGAAGGAAACTTCCCATCCCCTTTGGAGCAGCATAGCTAGGTGAGCATTTACAAGTTCTTTTTGTTTCAGAGTGAAAGCTCCAAACCACAGGTCCCATTTTGTTACAGCACTTCTGCTGCCTCTCCTCCACTCAAGACAGCATTACACACACAGCCTCTTTTTGTGACAACAGAAAGAATTGATAATTGGTAACATACGTGACATTATGGTTCAGTAAGGGCAAGATTCATGTCAGTAAGTGGGATGTCTACATCTAAGCTTAGATCTCCACGGATCCAAGGTACTCCTGGCAGTTTGTGGAGATGTAAGCAGGGCTGTAGGGTGCAGTGCAATGCACACAGAAGATGCCTTCATTAGGGTAAGTGATCTTTACTACTGAGCAGGCACACAGAAACCAGCTTAGATAAAGACAGCCTGTTATCAGGACTGCAAGTAACAACAAGATGAGACCCACATGGTTTGTCTGGGCACAGACCCACTGTGGGCAAAGGAAGGTAACAATGACCTTAAATGTTAATTTAGGACAAAGAATTATGCAAACTCAGTATCATCACTTCTCAAAATAAACAGCAGACAAAAAGGAGTTACATATATTACAAGATCCTCCTTTTCTGAGGCAGATCTATTGAAAAGTGTCAGTAAACAAAATAACTGTACGGGAATAGGATAGTAATACCAAGTCTGTTTTCATTTTCAAAGTTGGGGAACAACAGGACACAGATCTTCACTTTCCCACCCCTCAGCCAATGCCAACTCATTTCACAGCTATTTTGATAAAGTCTTTGTAGTGAAATATGCCAAGTGAATCATTCTCTTGGGAAGAAAGCATCACTTGAAGTTTTCTATTCAACTAAATTAGATCGTTAACATGGAAACTACTTAAGAAAACAAAACAGTTTCAGATGAAAAAGGCCCTTTGTACCTTTTTTTTCTGCTCACTCCAGTTAAGTTCTTTTCCCATTATATCTACTATTCTTGGCAGGGCTTCCTCTGCAGCCTGCACATTCAGAAAGGCCAAGCGAGTACGTCGGGAAATCATATCCACTGCTGTGCGAGCATACTCTTTGACACCATAGACAACCTAGAACAATAAGAGAAAGGGAAAAAATGCAGATGAGTAAGCAAACGGGCACTGTCAGAAATTACGCTTAGCATCACAAACCGTCCTGCTAGGTTAGTTACACAAAATGAACTTGTTCCCACCCAAGCAGGCAGAGTGTTCAAAATGCTTGTGGCATTTATAAAGCAACATAAAATCTTTCTTGGGACATTTTATAAAATGCACCTGGCATCAAACATGTATATATGAAATAAAAAATATACGCTATATAATTACAAATGTTTAACTTTTAAAAAATATATTAAGATGTGTATATACAAACAAAAATAAAGCATGCTCCAGAGAAGGAGAAAAACAAGAACAGGAAAAAATCTGTACCTGACCAAAGGAAAAGGCTTATGGAGATGTTTTAGAGAGCAAGATCGACCCGATCTAGAACCTGCTTATCCCAAGAAGAGAAGTGAGAACATCATGTAGTTTTTACACATACCTCAGCTTCAATATAAGGAAATTCAGATACAAGACGCTTTCCAACAATAGGCCACCTCTTTCCTGTAACTTGAGCTATTTTGGCCACCTCAAAAGCCTTGTCACCGTATGTCGAAGCTAGATGCTGAGCCACCTATGGAGTTGAAAACAAATTCAATAGGCTTTTGAAAGCACATCAAATGCACACATTTTTCTTGTCAATTCTCTTGTCACCAGTAATAAATAGGCTGAAGAGGGTATTAGATTTTGATTGTGTGGGAGGAAACTATTTGTGTTGAGAATGGGTTAGGCCAGCACTGACACAACTATGTATGTATCAGTGTAACTGTGACTAATGACGCTCCAACTCTTCTGCTGCGTTGTGATCGTATCTGAGGTACAGATTTTTTTGGGCTGAAAGGAAGACAGATCCTAGAATGTTGTAACATTTTAAAGCAGGAAACGGTCAAAATTATGAGGAAGGGAAAAGGGAAGGAAAGAACAATTACTACATTTTTTTTCCCCAGCTAGATAATAAGCTCTTATCAGGTTCAACAGACCTTTGAACAAGTTATTCTGGTATTAGATTTAGTGGAAAAACAAAACCCTCCAACAAAGAAACATCAGAGCATCAACAGACACCATGACTCACCTCACTTTCAAGTCCATAGTCTTGGACCAACCTAATGTAGAGAGTGGGACTCCAGTCCTCAGCACCTTGCAGCTGCAGTCCGAGAGTTTTACTGGAACCTGCCTTCAAATTGTGTGCCTCAACAGCTGCATCAATGGCGTCCTTTGCCATGGCACGGTAGGTTGTCCACTTCCCACCTGTAACCACACATTTACCCCTTTATTGGGGAAAGCAAGGGGTACACCAAGTTGGCATATACTATATATATTTTGTAGATCACATCACTCTTATTAGCTTGCTCCAATAAGCCAGTCATACTACTACTGGCAGATGATTATCTGGCTACAGGAGCATGAAGGACTGTCCTGTAACAAGAAAAGGTTTTGAATAAAAGACACCGGGTAAACCCAACAACGCTATACTTTAAGAGAAACTCCTACTTTAAGAGTACCTGCTATTGTGACAAGGCCACTATCGCTAATGGCAACAACATGATTCCGGCATATCGACTGTGTGTCTTTGGAGTTGGGGTCTGTGACCAGAGGACGAATGCCACTCCACGCTGCCAGCACGTCTCCTCTTCTCACTGTCCAGAACAAAAGATCAGCTAATCAGTCAGGAACTGATGGGTACTTACAGGGAGTATACAGGGTATATCACTCCTGTGGTCTTTGTGGCATTGCCTCTAAGTAGATATACACTGTGAAACAAAGACTGCACCATACCATGCCTGTTAGCTGAGCAACAAAAAAAAAACTGGAGATGATCCTCCAAAGTAATGGAATAAACTCGCTACAGAAGTAAAATCAGCACTGTCCTGAGCAGTATCAGTAATATTCTCCAGCCCACAGCAAAGTCAGAAAAGTCTGGTTTTCACACTGGTTAAAAATCCAACAGAACAGAGATATCCTGGTAACTGCTCAATCAAGAGAGATTCAACTGTCAAACTCACCCACTGTCTCAAGAAAACCCCAGTGCTGTTCCTGCTTCCTGTCCAGTTACAAGTATATCCCTAAAGCTGACTCTGACTTCTCAGTAAACTTGGAAGAAGAAATGCTGAAGGCATCAGGTAGTCAAGAAAGCCCTTTGTAGGTGTAGAACACCCTAGCCTCTGAAAGTCCCTTATTAGAAAATATATAAAGCAAGGCCAGGTTGGACGGGGTCTGGAGCAATCTCATTTCATTTTCTTCTCATCTTGAGGCAATCTTCATCAGTGGAAGGTGGCTCTGCCTGTGGCAGGGGGTTGGAACTGGGTAAGCTTTAAGGTCGCTCCCAGTCCAAATCAGGCTCTGGTTCTATGGGACTGATAGAGATTGCAATAGAAAAACAGAAGCAACGTTCTGAAGCAAGTAGTGTGCAGAACTTGTACAGCACTGCTTCAGAAGTTCAGATCCTACTATATTAGAATTAATATACAGCTTCAACAGGCTGTATATTAACATGTCGTAAAACACCTTCCCTTGAAGTAGTCAGTGTACTCTATAGAATTCTGAGAAGGAAATGCTTTCCGTCTTTCAGGATTGTCTTTGCTTCAGAAGACATTAATTCACTAAATACTTCGAAACAACTTTTGAAAAGAGCATTACGTGGAAAAAAGTAAATGTTTTGTTTGTGTTGCTAGCAACCACTTTAGTCAAGCATTTTTATCTGTTAACTATATTTCTATGCGGATAAGAATTTACAAGATTTCAGGGAAAATATTTTCTAATTGGATCCAATCCAATTTTTGATCTCAGTGAAAAATTCGCTTATGAAAAGATGTGTATTACAATTGCATCTATTTTGAGCATTAGGTTGTTTGGACATAAGGGATTTTTGGTGTGTTTTGTACGTATGTATATAAACCAGACTTCTTAGACTTCAATTTTCAGAAAAAGCATTAAATTTTTTTTTATTTTTATTAGAATTTAATATGAATTTCTTGATTGAAAAACTTTTGATCCCTTTTATCATTATAATAATCCATATGGAATAATTATTTGCTAGAGTTCAGTTTGTAGTAGAAACGAATGGATCTGCCATAGCAATTCAATAATGACCTTGAATCAATGACAGTGTTTCAATGAAATGGCATTTGATCAGTCAGAAATGACCTATGATCAGTCAGTGCTCCGAAATTACTTTTACCAAAGGGATAAAAATCTTTTATTTGAATTATTCTTACATGGTAGAATGTGTAGCATGGAATTTTTAGCAGTAGTATTTAGTCTTAAATCCTCTTTATCATAATGAGTCTGGGACATGCCGGAGAAGGGGAATCTAAATTTCATGCCCAGAGGATTAAAAAAAAAAGAAAAGGGTATAAACAAGACAAACAAAACTGTAGTAAATTCCCTTTTGTTCTGACTGTAGGGAAACCTCCGTCTTTTCTTCTGTGCATGTGTTTGTTCCTCTAAGAAGCCCAGGAGAAAAGCAACATATATGTAGTAAGAAGAATTGAGTACTATAATTCGAGAATGAGGTATAGTGATGGTATAGAGAATCACTTAAGTTGGAAAAGACTTAAAATAATCAAGTCCAACCTGTTAACCCAGCACTGCCAAGTCCACCACTAAATCACGTCACTTAGTGCCACATCTACATGTCCCTTCAATACCTCCAGGGATGGTGACCCCACCACTTGGGCAGCCTGTGCCAATGCTTGACAACCCCTTTTCCTAATCTCCAATCTAAACGTCCTC
>JBCJKH010011606.1:36533-48643 GCA_039877255.1 Loriculus beryllinus | reverse complement strand
CTCTGTCAATATTATTTGCCGTAGCTGTTGGCCACAGTCTAGCTATACTGATTTATACTAGTGGTGAGTTAAGATTTAAAAAATACAGTAATCTGGAGTGCTACCAAAACTACAATTATGACAGAATGAGACATCATGGGAGAAAAAAATCCCTGCAGTCATGCCCAGTGCAGAGACCAAGGGCAGGCTGTCATGCCGTTGCTGAGACTGTGCCAAGCCCAGTGCCTGTTAAGTAAATAGGTGGACTGTCTTTGGGGCTCACAGAAAACCCAAGTTCCCCATGAGATCAATAGTAGTGATATTGAGGTATATTTTAGAAACAAAGTCTTTGGATGCTTGAGCAGTTCCAGGGACATTGTAACATGCTGAGGGCTTCAAAAGTGGTCATGGTGATGTCTTATTCTGATGACTGTTCTGTAGTGGTTCTTTCAGGTAAGCCTCAGAATTCTGCAACACAGAAGACTTGCTATGAAGAACTGATTTCCCTCACAGTCTCCAAAATTATTCTTGTTTTACCTAGTTTTATGTTGAGGTAGCTCCTACAGTACCACAACAAACAAAAACATATTCTAGCCTCCTCCTGAGATCTTGAACATTACACTAAAGCTAATCTAAATAACTCTGCCCTTCTGCTCTTTCCTATCAGTCCGTCTGCTTCAAACTTTCAGTCCTTTCCAGTTAAATAGCACAACATGTCAGCAAACAGTTCCTCTGGAGACCAATCTCAAATCAAACTCACTTCATTTGTAACCATACTGAGTAGCTTCCTTGTGGGTTTCCGAGGCTATGGATGTTTTCTAGCCCTGTCTTACAAAACTGGACTTGCTTTCACTATCTTTTAGCACAACTGTTTTGCCCAGATTTATGCTTGACTATGTCTAGGTACTAACCCAAAAGGGGAAATGTATATTTGTACATAGCCTAGCAGGACTATCTGCAGTAGCTCTACTCTCTGAGAGAATCATAGAATCATAGAATTGTTAGGGTTGGAAAGGACCTTAAGATCATCTAGTTCCAACCCCCTGCCATAGGCAGGGACACCTCACTTTAGACCATGTCTTCCAAGGCTCTGTCCAACAGAACATTGAGCACTGTGGGGATAGAGCATTTACCACTTCTTTGGGCAAACTGTTCCAGTGCCTGTTGGGCTAGTTTCTCTCCTGCAACCAAAATAGGATGAATGGGTGATCACCTATCCCTTCTTACCCCTTCTCTGAAGCATTCAGGAGTCTGAACACTCAATTTCTCATCTTCACCAGCTTGCAAACTTTTGAGATTGAGTGGCATAGTCAGCAGCAACAGAAGTCATCTCCAGTATACTAGGGGGGAGGCCAACATAAGGGTCTGAATTTCTGTTGAGCAAGCAGAATTTAAATGGCCCTGCCCAGTCTGCAGACAAAAATAGATACAAATACATTCAGCATAAGAAAAGATGAGGGTTTTTTTGCTATTGCCCCTGTGAGGGGTTGGCCACACTCACAGATCTTATCATACTAAAATTATAATACTAAAATTATAAAATACAAAATTATTTTACTATTTTCTATGTCAAAAGGAGAATGTATTAAAAACAAGTCACAGACCGTTCTTTTCCTGTAAAGGTTAGGGATTCTCAATGTACATTCAGAGCCATACACACAAGTGCAAATAAGTCAACTACCACAGCTATTTAATCAGGAGCGTTTGTTGATTTGAGCAGAGCCCCTATGCTGTGAAATGAAAAAAGAAAACCAAATTTTCTTGAGCAATCTTGCTGTTCCTGCTTCAGGTGCTAGGCCATTTCACTAAAGCAGCTCAGACGAGAATGTCATTAGTTCCTAAGCCCCAGGTGAATTTGCCACTGTTCCACATGATTAAGCCAGATAATTGTGTGTTGATAGCGAATGTGGTTGGTGAAATACAATTTCTAGGACCTTCCTAAACAAACACAATGTAGAAGTGAGTCAAAGTGCTGTCATTTCAGTCCTTTGTCACAGGCTTTGCACTTGCAGACATCTCTGGTGAGGACTGGCGAATAATTCTGTGGCGTGTCACTGTGCTCTTAAAGGTGACCCAGCTCAGAAAGTGGATCATACATCTTTTGGCATGTAGTTTAGGGGAGGAGAGGGGAAAAAAGCCTTGTTAATGTGCCTGTGAACAATGACGGCTTCTAATGTTAGCCCATTTTAAACTATGCATGCTGGAGTTTGCCTCGTCTTCAAATAACTTTACAATTCCAGACAGTACTTTCAGAAGTGATTAAAATGCCACAAGTAATGTGTAATTATATATCCTGAGAAGCAAGTCGCTGAAAACTTTTTAAGAGCTGTTTTAAACAGGGTTTATCTGTCAGGGCGATGCAGAGCCAGTAAGCAGACTTCTGGGACTGTATCCACTTTCTGCTGATGTTCTATGTGACCTTGAGTGGGTAACTAAAGATCTGATTTTTGATCCTGATCCGAGAAGAGGAAGGACCCTAGATCTTAATTTTATGTTTCAGATTACAGACAGATATTCAATGGCAGTGATAGCTTCAGCAGGCACAGTACTGCCTTTCTGTTCTTGTTTCTACTTGTTTCTACCTGTTTCTACTCTGGTGCTGAACTGACAGAGACATGTATTTGATGAGTCACAGCTGGGAACACACTTGGCTGAAACATAGGCTTCTCTGCCCCCAAGGAAAGGTATTTTTACAGCAGATTTAGTTCTCTGATCCTGCCTACCACATGGCTCACCAACATTTGTGCTGGACTAGTGAAAGATGTAGAGGTGGGAACAAAGAAACATGTTGAGCACCTTGGAAAGGGAGAAGGGGGTAGCAAGTGGGTTGATTGTATTGACACTGCTGCCAAAACCCAATTGTGATTTTACTAATAAAAAAGAGCTGCTAATATTCAGGCGGTCATTGTGGGGATTATATACTGTAATATCATGCTCTGAGGTCTTTTGATGAAAGTCACAGTGGAAATGGAGTAGACTGATTCTATTCACTGAATGCTGGTTGTGAGATATGCAAAGTGATTAACCCTTAATGAAGGAGTCCGTTTTTACAAAACCAAACAGAAAGGGAAAGACATAAGAGAAGTTGATTTTCCTGATTTGCCTACATTATGTCTTCTGTATCTGGCAGTGCCAGGAAAATCTGACCTTTGATTGGTAAGCTGCAGGGTTTTTCCTAGTTACCATATATATTGAAAGCCAAGAAAGGTAGAATTGTTTCTTGGAGAAAGTAGTTCTTCTGAAATGGTACATGTGTATTTATCCTGGAGATGCATGTTATGAGTCCACCAGACTTTGCACAGCAGCCTTTCAAACAAATGTCAGTTAAAGAATGTGAGCATGCATGCATGTGCGTGTGTGTGTCTGCACACTTGTGTCTGTATCTCACCTGCAAAGCTGTGTTTTTCAGCCAAAAGCAGGAGAATATAAGCAGGCAGGGAAAGGACAGTAAACGCAGGAAAAGAAGAATGTCCCTTACCTTTTTGAGTACTTTGGAAATATTTATATGATTATTATTTCTAACTCTCTTGCTTCATTCAATAAGCCAGCATATATTATGTACAATCAGTATCCTGTAGCATTATCTAGTAGTCCTTGGGCAAGACAAGGAAAGGAGTTTTGCCTCGTGTTTATGACGCCATGAGATGTTGCTTTTTTATCTGTGCATGCTAAACATTTCCAGTGTGCATTCTTCTTTCCTGTGTGTGTCTTCCACATCCTTTTCCTACAGACTCACTTTCTTAAATCACGCTGATTATGTTTCTCCCAAGATACTGAAGGAGGAGTCTCTCAAAAGACTATTTCAGCTTCATTTCATGGCCTGGCTAGGGTCTCCGAGTATCATGACTACTGTTTTATCTTCTGAAAGCATTTTTCACCAACAGACTAATCATTGACTGAGAAAACTGTTCTCACCTGCCTTCTGGGTAGTTTATTAATATTCAAAGATAAATGGAGAAGCCAGAACGTGTGTACCTTTAGCAAGCAGGTATGGTTTTATCTAGAATAAGACAAACTGATTACGTTGACAGTTTGGCAAACTGGCTTAAAGCATGTGCTTTCAATTAATTTTAATTAGATTGGATTAAAAGGAAAGTTTAATTTTGATGGCTGTTGCAGGCTGAATCAGAGAGGACAAATGGAAACTTTGTTCTTTCTATGTTTAACTATGTTGCCTGATTCAGGAAAAATGAGATTTGGAGGAAAACATTGCTGTATAGGTTTCTTTCTGTGAAGATGCTCAGAACTGCCACAGGGACTGATAAGCACTATAAAACATAGACAAACTATATTGTGTAGCAAACTGAATATATGGTTAATTAATTTTCAGGGAAAAAAGGAAAAAGAAATTGTTAGATTTTACCGTGATCTAAACTTTGTGATCATCCCTCCTGCTGAGGAGAAAAAAAAATGGTGCTAACACCAAATGTTTTTAAAAGCAGCTTTTTGGCTGGTAAGAGTTGGGAGTGTAAGTATAGTCATCAGTGTCAAGAGATAAATAATTTTTCTGATTCTTCACAAGTTGCTACTAATAATACCTGTTTCTCAAGGGAACAAGACAGATGTGTATCCAAATGGCCAGAGTAGTCCTTAAAGCAACTTCAAACAATTGTTTTTACAAGGGGAGGGAGAAAAATATCCATTGTTTACACTCCTGTCAGTGCTGCTCTAATGGCATCACAATATGGATTTTAGAAGGAGAGGCAGGTTTTAACAATTTCAAATAATTGTGTGAAAATAGCCCTGATCTCTCCTTAAACTGCTAAATCTTTTTAATGCTTCTCAAAAAAAAAACCCAAATGGGTTTAAACAGCTTTGATGAATGTGAAACTTATCTCTCTGCTTGTAGTATTTCCAGAAATAGTGCTATTAAGTTGATTTGTGCGTGGACACAAATCATTAGCAAATTGGACTCTTTATGTGAAAATGGTTTTAGTCAGTGTTTAACTCTTAAGTTGAAACCCACGCTCTAAGCAGGCTTTTAGAATACAAACCTTGAGTTCTATAAAATGAGGCATTGATCTCTCTTACCCTTAATATTCAGTGTCATGGATATTGCATGTCAGAAACTATGCTGGTCACTGACATAAACTTGCCTTTTGCTTACGCCTGAAGGCAGTTAGGATCTGTGCGCTGAACTGTCTTCTGACACCTCCTGGGGCAGAGAGGATTTTTCCATCTATCACTGACAGCTTTTTCCACTTATTGGAGGTGATCATATTCTTTGAATTCACACGGGAACATGCCATAGGGCCATCTATGATGCATACACAAGTCCGAAGATCCAGTCTACAGACACAGTTCAGAGCAGCCATCTACTCCTCTTCCCTCTTGCCTTTATTTTAGTGAGATGGTTTTAACTTTGGGCACTCAGAAACCTACTTTTCCCCTTTTCCCCTTCTTTTTGAATTCCCAGAAGAGAGCCTATTGCATATCTAAGGACCAAGGAATAACAGTCCGCAGTTGCCATGTCATTCTTTTTTATTCCTGTTTAATTACACTTGCTTGCCTTTTTTTTTCTCTCAAAGAAAAACAATTATTTGGCTTCCATAATATTTTAACAGTGTTCCACACTGAAGACTAATGTCACAGTTACTTGCATATAAACTAAATGAGCTAGAAGTCTGCTACCCTTTTGTCTAGCAGAATCAGACAGATAGTATCAACCACTCGGAACACTCTTATTTATAAGCCATTAAGATGAGCAGTGGGTCAGAGCCTTAAAAAATAGGTAAGTGTGTATCTGCTTATAAAATGAGTTTCTAACTACTGAACAGTATAATTTAGTAAAATAGAGGCAAACGATTTTCTGTTATGAAACTCTTGGAATACCAATTTCTGACTCTGGTGATCAGAACTATTCTCATTTTCAGTTAGCTTTATTGTAACACTGAGTGAATTAGCAGAGAATTCTTTCTTTTCATTACAGTATGATCTTCCTCAGACATCTGGGTAACAGGAGCTCAGTTTTTAAAAACGTGCTCCAAAACTTTCACAGATTTCAAGAGGTTTTGATTTTGTCTTTAAGTGCCCATCCCTACTGCAGGTTTTCTTGGATTCGAAAGAAAAGCAGAAAGAAGAGACTCTTACAAGCAAAAAGCAATTCTGTAAAGCTATACTTTCCTCTAGATCTGTATTATTTTAATTCAAGCTCTTCAGGACAAGGACTATCTTTTCTTATCTGTCTGCAATGTGCACACAACCAATGAAGTCCTGTGCTTGACTGGGTCTCCAGCTTCTGTTATAAGACAAATAACGAATCCTGCTTGGCTTAGATGTTTAACTCATCTTGACTTTCTTGTTCTTGCATTTTAAACTGCAGGATCCTTGAGGCAAGGGTTGACTTTATTTATGACAGATAGCATGGTATACACTGTTGGAGGTTAATTATAAAAAGAAACCCAAAATGTAACAAAATCCTTTGTAGCAAGGAGACAATTCCAAGGAAAATTTTGCAACAGTTTTAAATACTGCATGGTATTATCAGTATTAACAGCTTTATTAGAGCCTTGTATTAACAAGTCTTAGTACTGTATATTAGTAGCAGCTGGCTCTGCATTAATTATCTACTAGTTTAAATGTGACAGCAATATGTATTTATAGTGGTCAGAAAACTTGTCATTATCTTAGCTAACTTTATCTCAGTAAAATAACTGGGAGTACTCTAAACTATAATGATAAAGTGGAACAAGTCATCAGTATAGCTACTCAGTAGTACATATTATTTTAACCCAGTGAAGTCCAGTGTATCTTTAAGAGTGAGCACTGCACAGATACATGTCATTCAGTAATGACATGTGTCTGACCAATAATGTTGAACAAGTACATCACCAGCCTTTAAAAATATGGAAAAGTGTGTCTTGCTTGGGATTGGATCAACAAAATTTAAAACCCTTTAAAACAACCCAAAAACTTGTTTAAATATTTTGTTTCATATCTGTTCAATGTCTATCTGTGTTGCCCAGGAGTGTCATTGTGCTTGACATCCTGGTGACCAAGATCTATACAGAAACATCTCCTTAGTGGATTACGTTTTACAAGATGCAACTGGATGTCTTATTTAGGGTGAACTTGGGGACGTGAATGACAGGTGATGTACCTTGTGGCACATTCAAAAAATCTGTCCGTAGTGAAAATTTGATAGTTCAAGGCATCTAAACTCTAGCTTTTCTGAGGTATCAAGATCATCTCAGGGAGACTTAGATTAGTATTGAACTGATCTAAAATGAAATGCTTTGGTTTCATTCAAAAAATTTTATTCAGCATTGCAGTTTTCTAATATTCAACATTTCCTTTAGATCAGAAATATTAAAATGACATGTTTTGACATTTCTGAACTTTGTGATTTTCAGATGTTTCAGTAGTCAATGTTTGACTTTCTGCTCCAAACTGGGATAAAAGCAAATATGAAGACAGTGAAATTTTCACTGGGACTGAAAACACATGTTTTCAGCCCTAGCTGTATCTTCATTCCACATAAAAAGAGTTTCAGATATTTGCCAGGGATACTTAATTTTGACTAGTTTCACTTTATTTCCTGACAGCATAAAACAGCAGGCATGCAACATTTGTAAGACTGTAATAGATGACTTTGTTTATTAGCTGGTTTTCTCAGATGTGGAAATTTAAGCATGAGAAAATGAAAACTCAGCCTATGTTTGAGTTTTTCCGGGGATGTATAAACTTGAGCCTTTCTTCATGCAATGATTCTGTCTTATTTTCCCCAGGGGATTCAGTGGTTGTTTGATGTGTTCCAGTCCCTGCATACTCCTTAAGCAGAAAAAAAGAGTGGAAGCTGACACTTCTGCTGGGAATTCTTGAGCAACGTGAGGATATACCATCTCTAGGCCTCTTTCTTGACAACATCCTTCAGAAGAGTTGAGGCACAGGGATTCCTGCAGAGACTCAGGCAATTGAAAATAATATTTTAAGTCTAGGAACTCTGTCATGCTCAGGTGAGGGGCATAATCTGGTCTTTAGTGTCTTCTATCATTATGGAAATCCGTACACTGGGAAAAGAGTGGAGGTTAAATGTCTTTCCTCTCTCTTAAGTGAACAGCAAAGGGAAATTAACCCATTGCAGCCTATCTATGTGGTGTGTCCTATCCATGAGGTATGACTGCAAACAGTCAAAGCATTGCTCTGGATGAGAATGAACTTCTTCATGTGCCTGCTCAAAAGGTTTGAAAGTTTACCTTACTCCTGTAGAAAGAAGGGTGAGTACAATACATTTGATTTCAGTGAGCTGTTACCTGTAACATCCTCTTTATCCTGACACCATGACACCAAAAAACCCAGTATCACCTCTCTTACAACCCCCAAACCATTCATAACATTTCAAGATACACTATGTTATTTTTCATCTCACACATAGTATAGGGTCTCAAAGCACCAAGGGACCTACAGTAGTGTGCAGTGTTTCACAGTGTGCTGGAGAAATCCATGCGATGTCTGTGCAAACACCTCATTTCCCCCTGGGGCCTTGCTATTTAGGAGCAATTCAGACTCCAGTGCATCAGGCAAGGAGACTTCTTCTTCTACAATGGGGACGCTCCCTTGTCCATCTTGCTCTTTGTTATGTGTTAATCCTCTCTCCAGAGTGATGGGTAGATTTCCTATGTGCAGACAGCTCTCAAACTGCAGTAATTAGGGGTGAGACTGTCCAAGGGATAAGCCAACTAAAGCAAAATACAGAGCATAGATAAATGAAGCTGCTCTCAGATGACCAGATGCCTTTACCTTTGAAAGGCTGGAAGACTCTTTTCTGAGGAGAACAGGCAACTTCAACCAGCCTTGGGCTGTGTTAGTCCTGGTGATGTGAGCAATGCTCTTTCTGTATCACACACCTTGTACCTCTGTGCTGAAGTTAGGGATATTGGAGAAAAGCGCTGCAATGCAGACAACACATACATTGGTCACCCAGGGCTTTTTGTGTTGAGGTTTTTTTCTGGTTTTTGGGGTTTTTTTTTGTTTTAGTGATTTTAATTTTTTTTTTTTTTCCATACACAGGAATATTTGGGACCAATGCTTACAGACAAAAATGGGAGTCTGACCAAACTCATGAAACAGTCAGCTATGTTCCCAGATTCCCAGGGTGGGAGCTTCCTGCACAACTTATCCCATGTGCACATCTCCTAAATATATGTCCAGTGAAAAGTGCTGGTGGCCTGAACACCTTAATGAGTCTTGGTGGTGGTGATATATTGGGCTGCTGTGATCCTCTTAGCACACGTCTCACATCTTCCATAAACCAGGTGCTAAAGACACAAGTTGAACATTGCAAGCATTGCTGTTATGGAAATTCCCTCCCACTATAATCCCTCCTGTAGGACCTGAGCAGCTTGCTTTGCTCTGTGAATACCTGAGGGGTTTACCACACAAGCCAGTGGCATGTGGCTGTTGCAGGCTGACCATTTTTATTTTATATTATTTTAGCTGAATTTTAAGTATCAGAAGGGCTCTCCCAAGATGTAGGTTTAGCCAAACCTCAGTCTTGTTTGGAACGTAGTTTTTAATACCCATCTGGAGTGTGGGTGAAGGTGAAAGTTGTCAGGTGTGAAAAATAGAATTGGTGTTGGCTGACCTGAAATAGGCCGTAAAGTTCTATTCCTCACAAAGGCAAGATATATTATTGCTGTAACGCCATTATTCCGCTCCATCACTTTTAAACCTTGTTCCCATTATCTGCAAGTTAAATATAACCCTATGTAAAAACAGGAAGGACAGTGCTAAGTTGTCCAGCTTAACAGCACACACTTAAAACATAATAGAGCACTTGTTACTGTATTTTATGGAACGGAAACTCCAAATGTAAAGATGTATTAAGGAAATATCTCAAAGTTATTAGGGAAGGATATTTACAATTACAGATTGCTTTATATTATGCTTTTATGAACATCTCAGGAAATGAAATAGCCCTCAGCTGTAGAGAGTGAAGAGGGAGGTAATTTTCCTTAATACGGGTGATAAAATTAATCTGATTGAAATCGCTAGCGATTATTTCGCAGAATACTGAGTGGCAGTACAATCACTTACACTCTTTTATATTTTTTTAGTCAAAGCTCGTGTAGATGAAAGCTAATTACAAAGTAGTGATGTGAAGCGCTAAGGAAATAGTTTGTATAGCATAGAACAGGCACAGCTAATTGGGGTTTGTGATTACACAGATTGTTGTTAGGGAGAATTAACTACCAGCAGTCTCTCCTGCAAAGCTTCTCATCAAGGGAAAGTAAAAATAGACACTGGATCTGTTATTTATCTAATTATGCTATGAATATTTTCACAAGCATGTTACACACTCTCAAATGGTTTGTTGTTCAAAAACTTTCAGTCTCATGTTGCTTCTGATCAAAGTATCAATATGAAGTTTCTGACATTTGATTTTTTGACTTAATATTACACACCCAGTCCTTCCACTCCACAAAACTATGCCTGGAAACAGAATTTAGGCATCTATACAAAATGCTGTGGCAGCAGGAATGCATCAAAATAATTATTAGAAAGGTGACTGGACAGAGAAGATTCCAGCAAGTGACCAAAGTAAGGAAAAACAATATAGGCTTGAAATAACACTGAGAAATATTTTCTTAGCTATTATTGTTTAAATCATTCTACAAGCCTACTGACAACTAAAACCTTGCAAATATGCGAAAAGGCAGGCTTTTGTTTTACATTGCTCTATACAGAATGGGAAGGGGTGGAGGGAGGAGATGTTCCATATGGAGACCCTGATCTTGTAAACTAATCTGCATGGGAGACTCCTTATGCTGCATGGAGCCTCACTGAAATCATTAGGACTCTGTGTGGTGCAGTGTGTAATCAGGCTGATAATAGATGCTCATTGAATTTGTTACATGTTTTGCCTTGCTTTGTTACTGCCTTTTACTTGCTGACCTGGAGTAGCTCACTGAGATTGAAAACTGTCATGTGATAGAGTTTCAGAAGTATCCATAAGAGCTAACATAGATAAGTGCTTAGAATCCTTATTTCTGGTGGCTTATTTAATGAATGGATATTACTAATTAACAGATTCAGCAAACTTTGGTCATCACCAGGGTGGCTGCTAGTATTTTGGAGGAAGGCCCCTGAAGATCTTACTGGTAGGTTGTATTAGCAGTCCCAGCGTATCAGTCTCCATTGAAATTTTTAGGGAAGGGGGAAGCAATAATGAAATTCTTAGGCAGTGGCATTCAAACAGATTAGCAAGCATTAATATCACTGCTTCAAGGAGCACCACACCTTCCTGTGAACATTGCTTCCTGGAATTACTGCCTCTTGGGGGAAACCTCAGATACTCCTATCTCCATGCATATAGCATCTCGCTGTGCCATCCCTCAAGAAGTATTTTAGTAACATCCAGCTGCATTCTGCGCAGGAGCTAGATGCTCTGTATTTGTAAGGCATCTTAGGAGAAAACTGCAGCAGAGAGGTATTTTCCATCTGCATAATCTTGGTTTTCTGTATTATACAGAATGTACAGACTTTCAGTATAGAGTTTGAAGATGAACGTGTTATTCATGGCAGTTTAATAATTCATGCACAGAATAACAGCAAAAATTGTCAGAAGCTGCTTCTGACTTTGGGTGGTCAATTTGAAACACTTAGGTTCAGGTTTGCTTTTGCTTTGTAAAAATTCTGAGTTCCCACCATCTCCACTCTACAGAGTTAAAATTGAAATGCCCCAAGTCAGAAGACCACTTTAGCACATGCTCATGTGCTTTTATTTTGTTCTCCTTTTCTCTTCTATTTTTCTGAAAAATCCTCAAGCAACAGCTTGTTAAGCCACAAGTTGTCCTATAATCTAGTAGTTTCCAAACTTATTTGAACTACTGAAAACACCACTGAAAACTTCTTCCAGTGCTCCTAAATTTAGTCCTGCTGTGGAAATTTCCCAGTAGCCAGAGGTACTTCCATCTGGCTGGAGATTGTGGTGAGAGAAAGAGCCAATATCTTCCTGTAGGCTGCAGGGATGGGCTGTAACCAAGGCTACTGTGGGTTTAGGACCAGGTGACTTGGGATCATCCATGTACCAACCCTCACTGACATGTCCCATCCTCACCATAGCCTTATTGACTGTGCTTCTGTGGAGCACAGTGGGAAAATCCCAGGACAAGTGATTTATGTTACATCCA